>VYZQ01004768.1:11653-36823 GCA_013400655.1 Mystacornis crossleyi
AAGATATATTGTGTTCTTTGGCAACTTCTTAAATTTCTTTTATGTCTTGGTCCGCCATTATGGATGACAATATATTTACCCATTTTTTCAGTGTGTTTTCCAACAGTACCTGCAGGTCCCAAGCACAGGACACAGTAAAAAGGGTCACCTGTTTGAGTGGGAAGCTGAAATGGATTCTACTCCCTCTAAACTTGGTGAATATTTGTGGCCAACTAGGAGAGAACAGAGAGCTTGAGTGAGACTTTAGCAGTCTAAATAAACAGCACAAGAGGGGAGGGAGCTTATCTCAAGGGCTGTGAGTTTTTTCCTTGTTTTGCTGTAACCTGTTGTGGAACACTTCTATTTCTTGCTTCATTTACAGTCACCTGGAACCTTTACTTTAAACAGAAGCTAAACCCCATGCTTCTATTTTATTATTTCAGTTCATATATTTTATCAACTAAGGATAACAATCAGCATTGTAAGAACCTATAGAATTTGTAAGTTACATTGTTAGAATTATTACAGTATTAATAGACAAGCTCTCAAAACTAACTCTTGAAATCTCTCAGTTGCTGAATTCTTAATTCTAGTAAAATTCTAGTATTTTTTCATTAAGAACACATAAGTAATAGTAGTGTAATAATAGTAATGTCAGTGTATATGAAACTAAATTCAGTACTTATTAGCCAGGGAAGCTCTGTCATTGCTCCCTGGTAATCTTCACCTGGATGGTCTCCTCTGCCATCCCTTCTATTTGCAATTTCGTTCACTAAATTAGTGTGTTGCACCGTGGTATTTCCTGGAGACAACCTCTTGTCTGCCTGTCTTTATCAGGAAAAGTTTCTCCCTCCTGTCAAATGAGAGTTACAAGGTGTTCCCCAGCTTTTGGGGAGTGGAAGGAGGAGGAGGTGGCCAGAGGGACAGGAACAGGGTGGAGTGAGATGTTGCAGGAGCACAGGGCAAGAGGCAAATGAGATTGACCCTGCAGGCTACAGCCCCAGCCAGAGCCATGTTTCATATGGGCTGTGCACAGAGGTGAGAGCAGCTGGTGTGGAACAGATCTGATGACAGGAACAAAATTTCCTGCTTCCTAGGGTGAATGCTGAAGGGACAGATTTGTGCATGAACCTAGACACTCATTTCCCTCACAGTCAAGACACATTAAAACTAACAGCCCCCTTTCCTGCCACTGGGAGTGGATCTAGAAGGCGGCTAGATGTGAGCAGGTCTGTCCTCCCAGATGGAAAGCTAGCTCTGAAAACAAGAAGTTACAGAAGTTGAATAAATCCATCTCTACCTTCCTGTGACCATAAATCAGGTGCAAACTGCTTCACCAAGTAGTCAGATGTATTGCTGTGCTCATATTTGTGAGAAAAATGGGACAAAGTATGCATAGGCTTGACTTCCTCTTTACAAAAAATAAATATGTAATACTCACATTTCTTTGGATAAAGATTTATGTGGGGACTGCAGGTCATTATCTCCATTCTTTTAATATAGTTGAGATTAAAAACTTTGAAGGCAATATTTCCCCTCTGTGACAGTTACTGCGTGATCTGATGGAAAAGGTTTCTAAATCAACAATGAAGTGACAAAAAGAACAAAAACATTTGGCTTTCTGTCTGTTAGACTGCCCTAAAGCAGTAAAATACTTAAAGGATTTGCTGTCTATTTATAGTGCCATTTTTATTCACTAGTTTAGTAAGAAATGTAGCTGTCTCCAAGCAGTGCACAAGATAAATGACAACGGACTTTCTGCCTGCAACATTTCTTAGTGCCACCATCAGTACATAATAATGAGTCAAAAACAATAAGAAGAGTAACAGACTTTGGAAACTGCAGAATGGTGATTAGTGGGAGGGAAGTTATTTTTAATTTCAGAAAAGGACACAATGAATTTTTACTGGTTTCTATATGATGAGTAAAAATTGATCTTATGACATTTAGTTCACGTTTATTCAAAACCTAAATCATACATAATACATAGAATAATTTTGCAATGGTAAGTGATCAGTTAGGATTTCCATTATGTCTGAGGAAAAACAAATTGGCAAATATTTGAATGATTGGAATACGCTCGCATGTGGTGTGTTGGTCTGCAATCAGAACGTGGCCTTCTGACACCCACAGCTTTTCTTGTCATGTGGCCAGAGCATCTGGAAGCAGAGAGCTGTCATTTAAAGATGATATTGTTAGCTTATAAGTTGCTTTTATGTGAAATTAAAAATTCTTGGGAGCCACTGATTGTATGTGGAAGCAAATACAGAATAAACAGTAGGTGTAAGATAACTTTTACACCCTGTTTTCAGCACAGTAGTAGATCATCCCTAGGTTGTCATTTTTTCCCCTGGTGTACCTGGTGTGGCTGTCCATCACCGTGGAAGTCCACAATAAATATATAGCAGTCACCATGTCATTGTTGTGTATTTGTCAGCTACTGGTATGAAATGAGTGAATGTGGAAAGGTAAACTGGAAATACAGGTAGAAAAATACTAAATTTTGCTCTCATATTGTTCTCTATATCTAACATCATGTAAATGCCTATTTTTTTTTCTCTAACTTTGTTAAGGGAAAATACATGACTAAAAGTTTAATATATATCAAGAGTAAGCCTAAACAATGTGGTTTAGGCTCTTCTGCTGAAGAAGTAACTCAAACACAAAGTACCGCTTCCTCAATGCTGAGACCTGGTTTGTCCCAGCCGAGTTGCTGTCTGAGAGACAGGCAGTCATACAGAGCTCCGGTCAGCTCATTTATCTCAGCATTTCTCCCACTGGTCGTGACTCCTGCCAAAGTATCCCCTAGACCTCCAAAACCAAATCAGCATGTGTCCTGAGGATGCTGGAGCTGTGGGAGTACAAACCAGAGGGGGACAAAGCACTAGAGTTCTTGCTGCAGGGTAGTGTGTTGTTGATAAATGTCGAAGTTTGATTGTATGAGATTAATAAAAGTCAGGATATCTTCAACAATTAGCACGAGGATCTCCCTACGAGCTTCCATGGTGACCCACTATAATAATGGCACACTGCGGGTGTGAGGGGATGGAGGGGATGATGTGGAAGTGGCAGTTAAGTCTGGGGGACAAACAAACAATATGTGAGAAGGGTATCAGTAAAGAAGGAGACAGACCTGTCTTGCTTTTGGAAGTGACCCAAAACTAGATGACTTGCTTTGATCCAGTGGCAGTGTGGAGAAGGGAAGAGAGGCATAGTACAAAATACAAACTACTGTCTTGCTGGAAGTTTCTCTTTAACCAAGGCCCTCTTATATCATGTGAAACAGAAGCATAGAAAATCTAGACACATCTGGGTAGGAGTATGCTGGAGAAGAGAGGAGATTAGGAGAGAAAGAACATGAAAAGGAGAACACTTTTAAGATCGTCAGTTTGAAACCTAATCTCCTGGGTTTGATTTTTTTTAATACAAGTTTCTCACTTACTGTGCAGGTGACCAAGCACTGGAACAGATTGCCCAGAGAGGTTGTGGAGTTTCCCTCACTGTCTCTTCTCAGTAGTGCCAAGCAATAGGACAAGAAACAACAGGGAGATACTGATACACAGGAAGTGCCACCTGAATATGAGTAACCAAACCACAGAGGATCACTCTGGCATACCTAGGGATCTCTTCTCAGTGGAGATATTCAAGAACTGTGTGGGCACAATCCTGTGCCATGTGCTCTAGGATGATCCTGCTTGCGCAGGGAGGTTGGACCACTGTGGTCCCTTCCAACCAGACCCATTCGGTGATTATGGGATAGGTTTTACAGCTGGCCTAGAAGCAAGTCTTTAGACTATATTAATTTAAACACTGCAAATTCATTTGCTAGTAGTTTAATGACATTAATAAATGAAGCAAATTCCGTTGAAGTTTCCTTTTCTCTCTTTATGAGAAAATGTAATTCCTCAATGCAGTCTTAAAAGAAAAGGAATATTATTCAGAGTAATGAAAATTTTGAAAGGAGCAGGGAATCTGATGACCATTGGCATGTCTGAGGTGGTAAAAGCAGGAGCTTTATTTTAATAAAACCAGAAACATTCTCTCCCTCATTATATTTAGCTTACTGTGGACTCCAGTATAATATACTGGGATGGAGAGCAGGGTTAATAGCATTTTGGGCTGCACAGGTGGAGGTTACTGGGTGCCCCTGGAGGGACTGCTGCTGGGGTCAGGTGGGATGGCCCTGAGAGGGGCAAGGGAGCAGGCATTGCTTGGTGCAGGGTGTATGGTTCAAGTAACCTGCCTTGGTCTGCCAGCTGGGTGGTAAATCAGTACTAAAAAGCTTAAAGAAGCAGGAATACTGTGCAAAGAAAATGCTTTAAATGCTCTGTGCAAGGAGCATATGGAGAAAAGAGTCGTGTTCCTATCTGGTACTAAAGGTTCTGAGTCAGTAATGACCTTTTTATTTTCATGATTTCTTCTGACCGCTGTGAAGGACCCTGGCGGCTCTGAACAGTTTTCTTCCTGCCGGTGTTAAGTGTGGCCTTTGGAGGGGCATATACCTTATAAAGCATTTAGAGGGTACAAATAACTGAAGTTGGGGTAGCTTGCTCTTCTTGATGTTCTGGAAATGAAGAGCTCTTAAAGTAGCTTTGAAAAAAATAGGGTTCTTAAAGCACGTTGTTCAGTACTGAAAGCATAGCTTCACAATGGAGAGATCAGAAACATTTTCTTTGAAGTTAATGCACTTCTGACATTTAGAACAGACTCTCTGCACATCCCGTGTAATTCGTAGCTATTTAAACTGTACCACATACACTGTTGGAAAATACTGGTTATGTTTTACATGTACAAGTAAAACTAACTTTATTCTCTCTGTAATTAACTGCATTTAAAATGCTCTTATCAATTAAGAAAGAAGCTTGTTCATTGTTAAAAACAATGAGGATCTGCAGTAAACTTTCTCCTAGGCTTTTGTATTTACATTACAAGTAAATGTAATCCAAAGAGGAAACAAAATGGGGAAAACTGTAAAAGCACAGGAAATTTAACTGTTCCAGCATTATGCTCTACTAAAGCTTCTTTTCTTTTAAGCTTACTTTTTCTGGCTAAACCACTTCAGTTTGATGCTAGTCAACTATCATTGGTAATTACAGAGTTTAAGAAAGTTCTTTGCTGAAAGGTCTTTGTATCTCAGAATGTGGTTGCCTCAGGTCTAGAAATGCCCAGGTTAAACTTGCAGCTGAATTCTGCTGCTCCCTTGAATATTGCCAGTGCTGCAGCGGTGTCCTGGTGGACTGATGACTTAGAAATTATGCTATGGAATCTTAATTGCAGAGGTTTGGTGCCCAACTATGCTGTCTTCCACATGTTAACACTTTAAAGTTTTTCTACTGTTGCTATGGAGTTTTGTGTCCCATGCAAACACCATGTGTCCACCCGCCTCAACCTCCCACCAGGCAACAGAAATTGTTGTCTAGTAGTGAGTGTGATTTGGCTCTGAAGCAGTCACTGTATGACTAGAAAATAGCAGGGTTTAATACTTTTTGTTTTTCTTTTTCTGGCTAACTTTAATTACAAAGATGGTACCAACAACTATTAATTGTTTTACTCTTCAGTTGTACGAATTATTACTGTAACTATCAACTTAGATGATGATAAAGTTCACAAGCTTTTTTTGTTTTAATTTTGTTTTTGTTCTTTTTATTTACCCAAGGGTTATATAGTAATTAGCAGAAATTCTAACATGTAACTTATCAATGCCAAGTTGCCTTTGTGTACCTTGATGAAATTATGATCACAGGAAATCATACATGGGAGGTTTCAGAGGTACATCATAGACTTCTTCAGGATCAAAGCATATTTGATCATGCAAGTGATGCTGCCAAAGTGTGGGGGAAAAGTGTTGAAGTGTTTTTTAAACTTCTCTACATACTTGTTTCACTCCTTTCATAACCTGTGGAGTGTTCTTAGAGGTGTTAGCTTGTAGTGGTACATTTTGGTCGGTGCTTCTGCTGGTAACTTAATGAGAACAAACTTCAGGAAGTGTTTTAACAAAGTACCTGTTGTCGGAGCATGGGCAAAGAAATTTGGGAAGGAACAACCTGCATAAGTTTTCTGTTTCAATGCAAAAGCAAGGAGGGATGGGGGAGGAGAATCCTACACATCCAAATTTGGGTTACTCATGTGTTTGGCCCTTTAGTACCAACTGATAAGCAAGTTTCTAGGCTTCTTGGCAGAAGATACCAGTCATTACATCACGCTGCACTTTCAGGTTTTATTCACAGTGTTTCACAGGAGGTTCGGGTATCCCAGTTCCTTGTGGTGTTTAGCTCTTAGTACCTTCTCAGCAGACCGAGATACAACCGTGCCAAGCTGTTTGCTGCTGCTGCTGCCTCTCTGCACTGTAAACAAACAGATATACAGACCACATAGAGCTACTGAGCAGTGAGCACTGGCCAGGCCTGTGCTTGACTGATATGTACGCTATTGACTTGCTGTGGGCGTTGCTTTGTCTCTGATCAGGCTGCTTGACACTTAAAATGCACAATAAAGCCTCTTTACAAGTTAAATCTTGTTTTTCCTTGTACTCATTTTAACTTTATAATCATGCAGGTGTGATTACATTAACTGTGAGTAGAACAAGTAGTTCATTGCTGGCTCTTGACTGAGATCAGACCAGATGGCAATTAATTCTACTGAGAGAAAGATAGATGGGTTGGGGAGCATCCACTTTCAGCCCTGCCTTTGGGGTCAGTTGCAAGGGTGCTGTTCTGTAATTTCTAGTGAGCTAAACAGGAATGTCAAATGAAAGATGCTGCTGCTGCTGCTGCTGCTGCTGCTGCTAATGGTTTTCTCTCTGAGAGCTTGCCTTCGGAGCACTTCACAAACACTAATTAAAGAACACTGGAAAAGGCTTTGCCTACACATGGATCTATGTGTTGTGTCTGCCTTTTGTGGATAAGAAAATCATTGCAGAAGAAATGTCTTCCTGCAGGGGAAATCAGCATAGAACTGAGATTATTGATCAGGACTTTGTTCCCAGGACTGTGCTCAGACGTCTTGTTATACAGGGATGATCCGGTGAAAATCCAGCTATGAATACCAAGACACTGAGCAATCCTTTTAAAAAGAAGTAAATAAAAACACCCCATCTGTTTTCAGAAGCAGCTTTCCTAAGTGAGAATGCTTGCTTAGTTCCCCAACTTTATTCTCACTTCAAGTCCCTGTAACTGGAGAGGGGAAAAAGCAAATTGAGACAAGTTCTTTGCAACTGACCTCCCCCAAGTCTTTTTGCTTGACAACTATTTTTAAAGTCTGAACTCAAACTCGTGTGTCAAATGATTCATGATTTTGCTAAATGCAAGTCTCAAGCTGACTCTCTATTTCGCAAACTCTTTCTGAATCTTATAATGGACTGGGTTTTGGAAGTAAAAGTGTTCTTAAAAAAAAAAATTCAAATAACAGAATGCCAGTCTCTAACTGGTTTTGTAATCATCATTGCTTGTCATTTTCCTCTGGTATAAGAAGTGACTTTATGGTTTATGTGTCAAGACCTCATGTATTTATTTCTGTACTGTTGTTTCAACCTATTTGTATTGTAATAAGAGTTATACATTGTGTCTTCCACTGTGTAGTCACCTCTTGTACAGCCCAGCTCCTTTGACATTAATTTAATGAATAAGATGGAGTAGAAGTCTTTCAAAATTCCATGGCTAATTTAACAGTCTCTGTATGTGAGTGATCAAATTTTGCTGCTTTGGAGCCTTCATGCTCAAGTGTAATTCCCACTTCTACTGAAATATCTTTGTAGAGGATTTTGCAGTCACTTCAGGAGGAGGTATGGCTGGAAAAGGAATAACTTATCTTTCACTGGGCAGCCTAACTAACACTCTAATTAATGGGGTATGTGGTTTGCATCAATAATAATCACGTATTACTGCAGAAACACCTTTTTTTTTCTTTACTGGGATTCTGTTTGTGTAAATATCTCATTCCTAATAAGTTGATACTGCCAGTGTTATGGCTGTACAAGTGACCTTAGCAGTGTACGCCACAGATTAAATGGAGTCTGAATTTATAGAGATCACTGTGCATATAAAAGGCACACAATACAATCTGATGTCCAATGGTACCATTGGATGGAAACCATATTTTGAAAAATCCTAAATTGTTGTGTAAACGTGGGTACCTGGCCAGGTGGAAAAGGTGAAGAAGTCTGCATGTTTGAGAAGGGGGGTGTGAAATCTCAGCTGAATGAGGAAAGGAAAACAGGATACATAGAAATAGAAATGAGAAGGCATTATTAGAAAGCAAGAGGGGAGAAGAGGATAAAAATGTGAATAGAAAAGAACCATGAATATATGGAAAGACTATGGGAGAGCATAGAGGATGGAATGAGATGCTTAGAAAAGGAGGGAGACACTATTATTTACCTCCTACAGACTCTGGCTTTCTAAAGGTTTTTTGTTGTTGTTGTTCACATAGCTAAACTACGAGAAAGCTGTGAGGAAATAATGATATGTCTGTGTATATATATATAAGTGTCTCAAAATAAAAGATGACTAAGTATACAAAATCACATTCTCAGAAGTTAGGAAATGCTAATGATCCTAGACCTTAATCAACCCCACTTGTGCATAGTCTTTAATTACGATTACATATGACTGATTATTCAAAAGTAACCAGGTAGCATCTGGATTAGTGAATTTTACTTAATCAAAAAGCGTTAAATACTTTTTATTCTATTTTATTAGTAAAGGCTTGAATTTCCTCACCTGACCTGGCAAATTAATGGTAAAACTAAAGTAGCTCTATTTTCAAGGTATTTAGAAACAGTTTCAGATGCCAGCATGTCTTTAGAGAGAGCACAGTTCACTGCTCCCTCTGATACTTGACTGCATTTCTTATTAAAATGTCAGTCCAGGAAATTAGGTAATTTCCGCACCAGAAGAGGATAAAAAAACATCAGAAAGGTCCTTGAACTGTTCTATTTTGCTATTTTTCAGCGACAGGAAAAAACTCCAAAACACTCCTTTCTTTTCAAGCGATCATCAGCTCTGTCAGTCACAACTATTGTCAGCCTTTCTGGCACAGCCGTGTGTGAGGTTGACTTCCCAGAACAGCAACATTCCACTACAGAAGTTTGTATTGCAAAAAGAAGCCAGATATTCAGGTGAGTTGATGGGGATGAGAGGCAAACTGTTTTTCAATTGTCATGGCCTGTAACGTTCTCTTGCATTTCTAGTTATTCCCATCAAAAAAATTTCTTCCTTCGCCTCTCCAAATGATAATAAAACACAAGGGTCCTTGGTATCTTCTTCCTACAACCCAGGTTTTCCAACAGTTCTGTCTTCATTAGGTTTTAATCATTGCTATGGGTGGTACTATCATAGAGAAGTTATTGAAAGAAGTCATGTTGCCAGGAGACTAAATAAATGAAATTCTTAATGGCTGATTCCATAGGCGTAGAAAACAGGCGTCCATGCTAATGCTGGAACTTTGACCTATAGGCAGAAGTTATGTGTATCCATAGCAGAGAAAACCAGCTTATTATGTGTTGTGTGCAGCTAAAGCACGATAAATAAGCAACAGACCCAGCAGAGGTGGTTATAATGATTTTCACAATTTGGTAGCATTTCATTTATGATGAAGTTGTGGACTTCAGTCTTCTGGAAATGCAGCTGTAGCAGCTGATGGTTTTCATAGCTACTGTAGAAGTTTCAGCTGGCAGGAACAGTCATTTATGTACTGTTGTGGCAGCTGAACTTCAGGCTGCCAAAGTGACTTGTTAGTTACATTTGGATCCAGCCTGTTTTGAATTGACCCAATGCAATTTAGGAAGGTTATTTATTTATTTAAATAACTGAAGGAAAACTGAAAAGGTGTTAAGATTGGGGTGGTGGAAAAGGAACAACTATATAGCTACACACCAAAAATTCCTTTGGGTTTGTTAATATGAGGTGTCATACAGTGATTTCATTCATCTGCAGTTCTTGTACATAGCACTATGAGACCAAGTATTAGAGGCTTGCAAGTAGGTTCTTGCCTTAGATTAAAGATCACCAATATTAAAAGTGTTGTCCTTTTCTTTACAAGATTTGTGTAACATGTGAAAAGGAGCTTATACTTCATAAAGCTTCTCTGGCAAGGGCCACTGTTCTCTTTTGGCTTTTTCTAGTCTGTGTTTATGTGGTCTACCAAGCAGAACAGGATGGTGCTGAAGTGCTGTATTTTAGAAAAACACATACTGTGCACAGGATGACTTTTGCTGTGCACTGAGGTGCAGTTTTACATGGTTATGGTGGTTGAAAAATGAGTTAAGAAGCAAGTGAGTCCATAGTTCCTGTTGAACCTCCAAACCCTGTGCAAGGGCTTTCTGTGGCTCTGGGCTGATGTGTAGGGGTGCTTTCTGAGCACCACTAGTGCTCAGAAATGCTTTCACTTGGGAGGGAGAGGAGCTCACTGCTGACCCTGTAAAAAAGAAAGACTTGGCAAATGCCGACACCTATTAATTCCCCACAGCTGTCTGCAGTCTTTCAGTATGTTTCTTGCTACTGTGGGTAAATCTTGTAAAGCAGACTGCAAGACAAATTCCCTGGAGGAAAATGCCTCCCTGCAGGTATCTATTACAAATTTCCAGTTGCTGCCTTGCTGTGTACAGGTGGCTGGTCTCTGCTGAGCCATGCGGTGCCAGCAGCCGTTCTCATGCCGCGCTGTGCTTTGCTCCCAGCCCCTGGGGAACCACTCTTTGGCTGGCCACCCCCACCGGTGGCACAGCAGGTGAGAAAGGGAGTTGTGTACATCTTTATCAGCTCAGGAAACCTTCAAAACCTCTGTCTTTATCCATGCCTGCCACAGCAGCTTATGTTGTCCTAGTGCCACCTTGCCTCTTTCCAATACCCTTTGTCAGATTTCATGAAAGGGAGCTGTGAGTCAGGATGACTCCTGCAGTACCTAGGCATGGAAACAGCTTGGTGGATCTTACCCACACTCAGCAGCACCTGTTGCCAGGGCTGTCCCCTCCTTTGAAGAGCATGCCTCAGTTGGCTTTAGGGCCCGTGGGGAGGAAGGGTGGAAACCTGCATGGAGGCGCAGTGATGGCAGTAGTTCCCCTTCGCAAACATCCCTTGCAGAGGAAGCCCTTGTTTCACAGGGACCAAGAGGCACACCCTTGACCTTTCAGACTATCCTCTTTGTGCCCGTGCCAAGGCCAGAATAAGATGCCTACCACTGAAGCCATGGAGCTCCTGTTCCACTCTTGAGTTTTTCAATCTGCCTTTCTGGTGGCAATCCCCAAAACCATGCGACCTGACCTTAGAGTGGTGGCAGACTGGCTGTTGCTGAAACCCCTTGAGTGGAAAGCCAACATTTAACCACTTTGATAAGATTTAGTATAGTGCTGATCGGCATTTGCAGTCTGATTTAGGGCAGCCTGACAATGTCTAGGCACCATGACTGTGACATTTCCTTCCAACAGCTGTTGGTAAGAACCTTTTTGATAGTAGTTTTTCCTGTATGCAATTAATGATTTCCTAGCAGTAAAATATAATAGCTCTCTAATGGCCTGTGTCTTCTGCTGTGCTGTTGCTCAGTATGAATGAGGCACTCGGGAAAAAGAACTTGGCTCCTGGACGGGAATTTATTATAGAGGGGGAGCTGGTGTTTTAAAAAAAGCTGGTTTGGTCTATTCTAAGAGGTGAAGAGGAAACACCTTCTCGGGCTGCCAGGGTTTTCTCTGAAGAGAGGTCCTTTGCAACAATCTGGCAACCTCCTATCCCAGGCACAGGGCCATTCATCTTCTCGGCCAGGCTGGCACTAGGAGGGCTGCTCCTTTTCTCTGTGGGTTTTGCCTCAGGAAAGAGGCCTGGCTCTGCTTACACTGCTGGGGGCAATCACAGTTTAGCATTGTGGCAGGCTGGGACCCAAACAGTTTAATATCCTGCCACCAGCATTCCTGCCTCTCCGGTCTAAGGGCAGGAGAGGCCTCACACATGGGAGCCAGGCCACTTTGGGAAGCACTCCTTTACATGTGAATACAGCCTTGCCAGGAATTAACTTGTGTGGGCCATCAGTCTGCAGGTCAACTCTGTGCCCAGGTTGTCCTCTGACCCTGGGCAAATCTCTCAACCTTCTGACTCGTCTCCATTCACAACCTTCTAGTAAAATGTGTTACATGTCTTAAAATGCTGCTATGAAGTAGGGTGAAATACCTGCATGTCTTGAAAATTCTGCTGTCGTTGGATTGGAGAACTTGATCTGGGCACCTCAGTGCTCTGCAGAATCACTAGGAATGAATCTACAACACCCCTGGGGCGAGATCTAATTGTACAGAAGGGCACTGACAGCTTCATGTAAACACCCAGTTAGAAATTAGCAACAAAAAACAGTTTACTACTGAGATTCCTGTAAATGTCAAGCTGTTTGGGAGGAACCCCCATGGAAATACAGTGCTGAAAGTTAAGGGCATTGAGCAGCAGATTTAAAGAAAATATGCAGCTTAATTAATAAAAGAATTGAGCTACACAGTGGTCATACATTTTAAATCCACCCTTTTACTTGGATTTAAGCTTAACCAGCTTGCTATAGCTTTTTTCTCCCTCTCCCACCCACCTACAGCAGCACAAAAAACCCCAAGGGTCTTATATGTAATAAAATGAATGATTCAACTGCTCTTGTAAACTAGGAAAGCTACTGGAGACAAACCTTTCATGTAACACCTGTGAGTCTCTCAGCTCTCTCATATATCTGTCAATATATTATCTGATTAATAAAGTCATGGTTTGAAAAAGATACTTTCAAAAAATTGCTCTTACGAACATTAGTTGCTGTCTCTTGTATTGGTTTGAAAGTCCTCCCTAATGCTGTCACTCCCAGTCCTGCTACTCTCTTCAGAAAGCAATCAATGAGATTAAACATTTTTGGGAGATAAAGCTTAGCCATTATTACAACCCAGTGGGTCTTGCTGTCTGGAGTTCATCTACCTTAGAACAAAGCCTGGGTTTTTCTGGAGTTAAATGTCCCTCTAGGGCATGCCATTTACCTCTGGAGAGAGCAGGAATCAGTGTCCATAATAAGGAAAGAAAATGAAGCTGGGTACATCCTGGGTACTCCTGCAGCAGACTCGCTGAAGGTGCAGCCTTCTTGGCCTCTGCAAACCGAGCCACGTTCTGCCTGGTTTTGGGAAAGGACCATGTTGGTAGCAGTTGTCAGATATTCCAGATCTCTCTTCTCCAGGTCCCAGTTTAACTCATAATCAAAACTCCTTCCCTTCCCACTCATGTTCCCCATAAGTCACCACCTCCTTTGAGTATTGCTGATGGTGGAGCTGTTATTCTAGGGTCTCTTGGGTCCCATTACCTTATTTTCTTGTCAGAGTCCAGCTACCAATGGTTTTCAGGCCCTTTCTCTAGCCTAGGTCAGCCCTCTTTACCCTTTCCTTTACTAGGAATTTTTGCATCCTGAAGCAGAGAGATTGAGAGAACAACAGCAGCTATGAATCTTTTTGTGAGCATCTTCCTTCTGTCCCATTTCTGTGCTAAGACCTCTTTCACAGTGTGCCATCCACATTGTTTCATTAAGACTAGAGGAGAAACAAGAGGAATGAGAAGGAAACATTTTGCAGTCAACAAGCTGCCCCTCCACCTGTTGATGAAATTCAGTGAAATAAATGCCAGAACTGTTTGAACTTACAAGCAAAGTACAGGATTGTTGGATTTTATTTTTTTTTAAATAATAGAACAGGAGGCCCAGAGAGGTACAAGTGTGAGCAGATCAATTTAAACTCTTGTTTACTGCCCTAGGAATAAATTCTGGTGTATACGTGAGAGGGGAAGATGCACATGGAATATCAAGTTAGACATCTTGCTTTGAACTCCGTATTTAGTGGTGGTCAGCTTGATCTAGGAGAGCACAGTGACAGCACTGAAAATGAGTATGGGGTACAACAAGGGCTGGATACTGAGCTGTCTTTTTACTGAGCCAGCTCATGCCAGCTTGCTTGTAAGCAATCCTGAATTATAAATGTGCTTCACTTTTGGAGGATAATTTTTATTGTCCAAAAGGATAAATCTGTGGCTTTGGGAAGGGTCAGGAAGGAGGCAGTGTGATAACTGGGAACCAGGCTGCTACAAGTTAGGAGTAGAGAATTGCCACAAACTCTGTCAAACTTGCTCCTTTGAAATGAAAATAAGACCAGTGATCAAAAAACCACAGAGGTGATTTTAATGATCTCTCCAGATGCTTCTCAAGCAGACTGATCTAAAAAGTTATAATTCTCCATTGTACTGTATGTACTTGGATTCCTTCTCATGAGGGCTAAGTGGTATTTTCGTTCCACTATCTGCTTTTCCTGCAGATCTTTTTTGATGTAAAATTACTTTTCCAGTCCAATCCAGAGATAATGCATTGAAAAAGAAGTAGTGATGAGCAGTCTATGTTTGAGCAAAAATTTGCAACAATTCCACAAGGAAGATGCTCACTGGGGATGGCTTTTGAGCCAAAGGAAAACTTCAAAAAAATATAAGCTTCCATGTCGGAAGAACTAGACAAGTATTAATATTTCCATAATTTCATCAGAAGACATTCACCAGATAGTCAATGCTCCTTGCCAGTTGTATTACCAGGGCTCTCAGAAGATGTGTAACTCTCACTTCCTTATGAGACCGTACATCAGAGCACAATGCAGTGCATCTAACTTGAGATGAGTGGCTGAAGGGGAATTGTCCCAAAACTCACTCTTTTAAAATTGAAATCTGGAGTCTAATGAATGAAAGTCACGGCCCAGGCTCTGTTGTCAGATTTTGGCAATGGTCCTTTTAACTTTGTAAAAGTGAGAGTTTGTGAGGTTTTGGATCTAGAGCATGAGAGGTGAGAGACATCCCGCTCAGAGGGAGGTGCTGGCACAGGCCTCTGCAGTCCAGGAGAGCTCAAAGAGCCTCACTTAGGACCATTGTTTATAGGGTCACACGATGATTTGGTTTATTCATCCATAAATTTCCATCCTGACCACATTCAGGTCCATGAGAAACAGTCCTGGAAAAAACACATGCTATTCATGTATTAATCACATGATTGGTGTCCCAAGCTCATATGCATTGATGCTCACTGGGTTACTCTGCCCCTTTTTGAGTTTTCTGGAGGAGTTCTTGGCCCAGCTCAAGGAATTCTTGGCTAAAATCATGGGCTTGGTGGCCCAGCTCAAGGAGTCCTTGGCCCAGCTTGGCTCAAGCTTTATCTCCTTTGGAGCCTGTTCCACACCACTGCTAGTTTGGATAGGGACGTTGAGTGCATCCATCAGACCTTCCTAGGATTTATGCCCCCTCGGTGCCCTAATTACAATTTGATGTGTCCTTGTGCTTGGCAAATTAAGGGAAATAATTGGTAGCTGGAGCCATTTGCCCTTTGCATCATGCCATTGGAATTGCAGGAAAACGCAAAGCTGCACAGGTATAGTTGCACTGCTACTGAACCAAAAAACTCATAGCCTGCAGAGGCAGAAACTGGCTCAGGTTCCTGCCAGGAGAGTTCAGTTTCAGCACTGCTGTTGCCTTCCTCTCTCTCAGGACAGCTGAAACTTGGCAGTTCAGCCTGTGGACTTTCTAAAAGCCTGTTACTGAGGAAAAAACCCCTCGGTTGTCATTCAAAAGCTGTTGACAAAGTGTTTTAACAGTTCCAATTTTTTGTCTCCATATCTGGATTGGCATAGAAAGATGTCTGGCTTTTATTTGCCTGTCTGTGCTTTTTTACAGATAGGTCTCTTAAAGCTGGGGTCCATCGAGATTCCTGTGTTGGCACCACTGACAAGGACATCCTCATATAATCTGAAAGATTGCTGGGTGAAGGATCATCTCTGTTCCNTTTTTTTTTTTTTTTTCTCTTTTTTTTTTTTTTTTTTTTTTTTTTTTTTTTTTTGATGTGTAAAGCCAATAGATACTCCTATGAAATACTGTAAGGCAGCTTGTGACATAACAGATGCTGGAGATGTGCTGGAAATCATGGTGTTATTGTCCTATTCCCACTCAATCTAGCAGCCACCTCCCGGTAGCGAGGAATGAAGTGGTGCTGTCACTAAAATTAACAAAAAAAAAACTTCCAAAAAAATGTTGGTGCATTTATGAACTTGTTTACAAACTAGTACAACAGAGCTGATAGGTAATAGCTTACTGCTGAAGTGACATCAATGGTAATTTTTTAGAGCTTGATTCTATGTTTTGTGGAAATCTATCATAGAAATTCATAATATGGTAAATTAAAAAAAAAAAAAGTTGTGTCCAAACAGATTTAACATGTGTGCTAATGATTAATCCCACACCTTCCCAACACTTAATTCAGACTTCGGTAATGTAGAACTTCTGGTGTTCAGGTTGGTCAGTGGGTTTTGTTCAGGGCTTTTCATTTCCCCACTTCAATAGCTCCCATTTTGGATGGCACTTAATAGAGATGGTTATTTATGCTCTTGGCAACTCCTCTTTGAGTGCTGAACTGGCAGTGTTCACTTCATGGTTTTGCTTTGCATACTCTTGTCCTCTCTCACATTCCTTGGGAAAAGTGAAAGGATATATGGCACATTTAGACAGTAAAAAGACCCAGCAAGCTTCCTTTAATATTTAAGATATGATGCTTTCATTGAAGAGAAGTACTGTTTCAGGGAGAAGATTATAAGATTTCTACATTCAAGCAGGCATCTAGATAATATAGACCTGATATATTTCCTTCCAAATACAATAATAGGGGCAGGTCATGCTTAGAACATGAGGTTTTTAATGATGGAGGGGGAAAATGTAGTTATGTTTTCAGAGTTTGTTAGGCTGTGAAAGTGGCAAAGCCAAAATAAGTGAATTTAAACATGAATCATGTCTTTTGGGAATATGATGTTGTTTATAAGTCTTGTGTGAAGCTGGCAGATCTTAGGACTGCTTGATGTGTTTCAACATTAGATTCTTCTTCGCTGAGAGCACAACTTCTCTGAAGGCCACAACCACAGCTAAATTGTGCATACTGCCCAGGCACAAGGGCATTTGCCTTTTGGGAGCCAACCAGAGCTTGGACACTTATTCCAGGAAGCTGTCACGACTTCAGGAACAGCATCAGTTTGGACAGCACCTAGTTTCACTCACCAAGCATTCTTGAAATGTACTTTGTTCCTGAGTGTTTCTTGTTCATTTAAAATGCAATTGTGTTGAGAGATTTTGGAATGCTGTTGCAAGCACCTATGCTGCTGTTCACAGGTCAAGAGTCTCCAGGCAGTTTTCTTTAGGGCCACATGGAATCTCTGACTCTAAGGGGGTTTTTAATAAGCAGGAGAGAAGGAAGGACCTTAATTTACGTTTAGAGAGATGACAGTGTGCTGCCTAGGCATTCGTCTAGTCTGTTTAAAAAGGGTTCGAGGTATTTTAGCAAGTTGAATCCAATGGAGGTTCTCTGAAAAGAGTCTTTAGTTGCAGTTGTATGGGGTAATTTGGGTTGGGAGAGACCAAAATACTGTGCTGTCCTACACAGAGGAAAATGCTGCCTGACCATTGGTGGTTTTTTAATATATAAGTCTAAACAGAAGTTATAAATGTATGAAAATAAGTTCTGAACAGCATGTAATGTTTATGTTGAATGTTTATTTATCTTTACATAAATGTCTGTATTTATGAATTAATTTTCCATGAACCATTATTTTGGGGAGGTGGGAGGGTGCACCTTAATCCCTTGGCAATAACTTCTATAAGACACTTTGCTAATACCAGCCTGAGCCAAACTGCTGTCTTTGTTGGACTTGTTAAAAGAAAAAATAATAAATTTGAAGAGGCGGAATATCGCAGGGTCTCTCTGAAAAGAGCTGGAAAGTGTAAGGATGAGACCTAGTACAATGGTTAGATTAAATCTTCCAAATTATTAGAGGGGTTCTAAGGATGTGAAATTCATGACATTTAAGAAGGAGAAATACTTACATATCTCCTTAACAACTGCAAGAACCACTGAAAAGATGAGTCTAACTCTTTTGACAGTAGAAAGTACAGCACTTAGTCTGGCATCTCCTCTTTTGACCTCCTCCTGTTGATAGGTGTCTTTCCCATTTAAATAGAGTCGTATTAAGGTCATACTGGAACCCTTTCAGTACCTGAAGGGGGCCAACAAGAAAGCTGGAGAAGGATGTTTTTTACAAGGGCATGTAGACCAGGGGAAATGGCTTTAAACTGAAAGAGAGCAGGTTTAGATCAGATACTAGAAAGAAATTCTTTGCTGTAAGGGTGGTGAGGCACTGGAACAGGTTGCCCAGAGCAGCTCCGACTGCCCCATCCATAGAAGCATTCAAGGCCAGGTTGGATGGGCTTGGAACAGCCTGGTCTAGTGAAAGGTTTCCCTGCCCATAGTGGAGGGCTGAAACTAGATGATCTTTAAGGCTCCTTCCAATCCAAACCATTCTATGAGTCTATCATATTTCTCATCTTCAAGATTGTTTCATTTCTGTTTCAGAACTTGAAGCTTGCACCCTGTTCCTCGGTCGGATTACTTGACCATTTTCTTTTTGATCCTTTAATCTCACACTTGAAAAAACACTGATTGTAAAATATTCTAGAAGTTGCCCATATGGTGGAGAGTTGAGTCATGAAGACCCTAAATAAGTAGTTGATTAACAGTTTAACAGTTGCTTAACAAATCTGGCTGCTCCTTTCTTTGCTGATTGTACAGCATACAATTTAAAACACATTGGCAAGCATTATGCTGTGATGTAGTTTTGCCAAAAGACACCAAGGTCTGGGTTATTTTGGCATGTATGCTGAAATAACACAGATAGGAAACATGGAGGTTATCCTCTGACAAAACCTGCCAACCAAAATTTCCAGCAGAGAATAAAGAAGCAGTGATGACGTTGGTTTTCACAGATATTTTTGTGTCACTGCATTTCAGCTTTCCAGGATTGTGCTGTGGGCAGTCTGTAGCAGAACACCGTTTGCTCCTCCCTCTCCCTGCACCTAAGTAGCTTCCCCATTCTTGCACAGGGCCGCGCTGGTCCCCCGGCTCCAGGTCAAACTGAGCTCTGCTGTGTGAACAGTCAGACTGCTTCTCTCCAATGTCTGTTTTTTTCTTTAGGAGCAGAGATGTTTTATAGTAGGCAGAAGGTGCAGTTCCTTCTGTCAACTCCAAGTACAGTGCATCAGTTCAGGTGAAGCAATTCAAAAGTTGCTGACTGGAAATCTAAAATAGTGCAGTTCTGATGACTGACTATTAATTCCCCAAGCACAGCACACACTGCATATCGCTCCCAGAGTTAAAGGGCAACCTCTCCACTTTCAGTATTTCCTCCTTGAAATTACAGAGAAAAGATTACCTGAGGAATAGCCGCTGTTGTTGCCATGACATTAGAAACTAATACCAATTCACATTCACTTTATGTTCTTAGCACTCTCTAATTTCCCACGAGTAAATCATGACAGTGACAGGGTGAGAGAGGGAATAAAGCAAAGGCAGGAAAGACTAGAAGGCAACATACATTGGCTTGGATCTGAGTGAGAGGGAGAAAGCAAGGATAATGACAAAGTTGAGGTAGGGGTATCTGGGTAATATCATTGGCAGAAAATGTGAACAAAAATAACAGAGAAATTACGTTCTGTCCCTTTTTATGCCTACCTAATTGGAACTGCCATAATATTGATGCCCAGTGCATGGAGAAGACTAGGAGAAATCTATAGTGGTCCAATGGACCAAAAAGGACTCCTGAATAACAAACAGCAACCAAAATCCTCTAATTACACAGCAGATTGTTTCCTTAAAAGAAAAACAAGCTAATATAAATACAAAAGGACTGGAAAAAAACACCCCAAAATTATCCACAAGGATGAGACAGCAATTTAATGACAGAAAAAAACCTGAAGTAAATGTTCTGGAACCCAGATGCAGGAGGAGTACCTTAGACCTTGATTACCCAGTGGCTTGAATTTACAGCCTTCCCATTTCAGAGGCTTTATTACAGAAGCAAAGGTCTCGGTCTTTTCATCTTGGAGGCTGTGAGGAAGGACTGCACAGCCTTGCTGCACTGCCCTGCCTGTCCCCTGAGAATTGTGGCTGCGTGCCCTTTACAGTACCTTCCAAGAAGCCGGGAATTAACTTTTGATAACTTCAATTTGTACTTGTATGAAGGCTATATTCATCTATGATAAAGACTTCCTATAGAATTCTATCAGAAAGGCCGTATTGATTTTTTTTCTCCACCAAGCCCCCTATACTTGATGGATTTTATATTTACCCTTAAGTGTTTTTCTTTCTGCACGAGGATGCCTTTTTAGCCACAAGGCAATAAAGAAAAGGAAATGATCATGTTATTTTCACTGTGGCTTTAAAAAAAAGGGTCTTTAAAATATGAGATGATGTAATTTCAACCCAACTACAATTTCTCTGCTTTATGGTAGTGCTCTGTAAAAGCAGTTTCTAGTTACTATGGAAACATGTTTGTACACACACACTAACGTGCGCACGTGAAGAGGCTAAAAAGTGCCATCTATTGGAAATGATGTATAAATCTGTCCCCATGGCTGAAAGGAGACCTGTATGACTGCTGGAGTGCAAGAACAACACTGTATATTAAAGGCAATACTGTCACAACAACAAATGTGCATAAATTGGCTACACTTAGTAAGAAGCTGTCTTCTCACATTAAAGCAGCTCAATTTGATGCCCAAGGTGAACAAAGCAACAATTTGCAGTAGGGTTAGAACAGAAACAAAACTGAATTTCCTGGTGTGATTGACCGCAGTAGCAAAGAGTTGGCTCCCCTCTGCCAGCCAACTTCCCTTTGACTATTTACATGCACGATATCCGCAAAGGTATTTTTGCTTGGCCTTGCCTTTTTGTTTTTCCTGTGTTTGTACAGGCCACAACATCCAAAGTGCTCCCACTTACTGCCAGTGGCTGCCTGACTGATAGTTCATGCAACCCCGGCAGCAGCTGATAGCTGACTGCCCACCTGAAACTATGAGCTCAAGGAGTAGTGAAGAAAGGGCTTATCTGCCTGGCAGATTGACAAATGTTTCAGAGACACAAAAGAACCAATTTCAAATGCACAGGGTAAACCTTTAACAGGAGAAAGCTGGAAAGGAGCATGAGTTGGGTGAGACAGACGAGCAGGAGAGGAAACAGTGGGGCATCTTCAGGCATAAATGAAATTGCATAAGTCCAAAATTCATCATATGGAAAACTGTTTTCCTTGCTAACAAGGCTGAGAGCATATAAGATCTACCAATCCTAGAGTTTGCCAAATCCTGAAGCACATGCAATCATGGAGGTAGAAAGGCCTATGAAGTTACAAGTGTATAAACTCTACTGAGGAAGTGCTGCACAAGACCAGATATGGGTTTTTTTGTGAGACACTTAACAATATGATTTCTTTTGTGTTATGTGCCCAGTGCTTTTGAAAATGTCAGAGCACTGTTTGTTTGTTTGTTTGTGTTATATATATTTTATGTCAATAGGTGGAAGAGACTTTACTAAGCAGCAAAATTTGATCTGAATGATGCTGTATTTTGTGATGAGATGGGCCTTTCTTTTGGTCAGTCGCTATCCTGGTTTCACCTAGGATAGAATTAATTTCCTTCCTATAGCTGGCACAGTGCTGTGTTTTGAGTTTAGTATGAGAATAATGTTGATACCACACTGCTGTTCTGGCTGTTGCTCAGTAGTGCTTACCCTAAGTCAAGCACTTATCAGTTCCCAATCCTCTGGCAGTGAGCAGCTGCCCAAGAAGCTGGGAGGGAACATGACCAGAACAGCTGGTCTGAACCGGCCAAAGGGATATTCCATGCCATGGAGCATCATGGTTGGTGTATGAACTGGGGGGAGTTGGCCGGGAGGTGCTGATTGTGGCCCAGGAACAAGCTGGGCATCGATCAGTGGGTGGTGTGCAATTGTATTGGGCATTACTGGTGTTTTTTGGGTTTTGTTCCTCTTTTTTTCCCCCTTATTAATATTAATCATTTATTACTTTATTGCAATTATTAAATTGGTCTTAACTCATAAGTTTCACCTTTTATCTGCTTCCTCTGCCCAGCCACAGGCAGTGAGGAGTGAAAGAGTGGCTGTGTTGAGGACTGGGGTTAAACCACGACAGACACAATGCTGAGGTGAATTTTATGTCAGCAGAAACCAAACCAGATTGGACTAGGTTGCTAATATTTTCTCACTTGATGAGAATCAAAAGTAATTTGAAAAGCCAAAAGAGTAATTACACTGTAATTATCAATTGTCAATGCAATTATGTGTGTGTCTAGTGTAATTCTGCTCTTAAAGGCAGAACACTGCCCTAAATCAGACACTTGGGTTCTGTGAATGTTCTGTAATAATGCAGCTGAGCAAATTTATTGTCCTACTTAAACCTTTCAGGTAGGTTTTCTAGGTTATTGCTGCAGCTGATTTATAGCTTCAGAAGATAGGGGACAAGCAGCCCTTGGTAATGTGCATCAGTCATCTACAATCAAGGAGAAAATATCCAAGTGCGCTTTTTTGTCATCTCAATTACAAGTTTTATAGAAATGGCCTCCCCTTCTACAAGACAAAATGGGGCTCAAAGAGGAAAACACCACATTGCGAGGGCCTAGCGAAGTCGGTGAGGAAATACAGGCCTCCACTAAAAGCTCCCATTATAACATTACTTTCTAATCAGCTGAACAGTTTTGTTTTGTGAGAATGCAAACCTTTATTTCTTTAGCCAGCATATGGAAGTATGAAAATACATCTACCTGTTGTTCATCCTTTGTACAAGGGGATAGTCTGTAACTACAGTGTGAGCGGTGTTTTTCTGCCTTGCCCGGGCTGTTTTTCCAGAACCTTTGCAAAGTGCTGTGGCAGGGGAGCGGGCAGGGCAGGGCATGTTGTGTGTGACAACAGCTCATCAGTGTGCTTTGTGAGCCCAACCCAGTGTTTGTGTGTTTTGGGATGCTAAATTGCTAGTTTGTCTGTCTAATACCATTGGAAATTTGCTGTTCTTTTTTTGTCATGATTTGAAGAAAAGAGTTTCCGAAGTTGTATTAGCTACTTCATTTCAGAGGGGTTTATACTACAAGAAAGGCAAGCTGCTTAGCCAAAAATTTTGGTTCGCTTTGTTTAATAACCTAATCTTTATTTCTGAGTCCCCACAAAGCCTTTTGAATTTATGAAGAGCCAGCAGTCTGTTTACCAAGAATTTATTGAATTAATTGTGAATCTGAGAAAAATCAGTTGTGTCTGTAAGGTCCTTTACTTTTCATATATGGTGTTACCGCCTGGACACTTTTTCCACCAGAAAACCCTTTTCTGTGCTAATAAAGAAGGTTAATTTATAAAAGGCTAATTTCTAAATTAGCACTTCTGTTTATGAATTTTTCTCCAAAGTTACTGAATTGTAACTCATAAAATACTTATTAGTTGTTGTGAAGTTTGGATGATGACACAAAATTAATTTACTGATGGCAACCTTGGTCTAATTTATTACAAACCAAACATCAGGAGGAAATTCTATGTTGCATAGGAATTTCATGAGGTGTGAATAATTAATGCCAATTCATCAAAGCCCACAGTCTGTTAGTTCCAAAAGGAAATAAATATAATTAAAGAGCAGCTGTTAATAAATTTTTTTTAGTAGGAATTTAAGCTGTGCTTGAACCTTCCAGTAACTAGAAAGAAACTGGCTTCAAATAATTTTAAGCTTTGGTACTGGAACAAATTACTGCTAGCACTAACTATTGAGTATTAAAGCATTTTTCATACTTCAAAAATCTAGGTGATGTTCCAAATTTTGTTCAGCTCAGGGGCAAAATTAGATTGGTCTCTTAACAGTTGATGTTCCAGAAACCAGTGGAGTTAGCACTGATAGGAGATAATGTGTTGTGACTCTCACAGCTCATCCTTTTTATCCAAAGGGCTGTTACTGATACTAAAATTTAGATGGGATATATTTTGTTTCCTATCTTTCTTCCACTGTTGTTTGTGGGTTACAATTTCTGGGCTTCACAGAGTAAAGTTCACAGAATCAAATCTGAGATGGATATTTTACAGTAACCATTGAGAACCGGTCACTAAATGTTTGGTTCTTCTGGGTTCTGGTTAACACACCACACACCCTGTGCAACCCCATACCCATCCTCTTTTTCCTTTGTATCACAAGCAAGTCTTTTTTGAGGTGAAAGGAACCCAAAGCGGCAATTTTCAGTTCCTTATTTCTAAAAATAGATAAAGTGGTAGAATGTTAGTGCTGATGGAACAATCAGGAAAATAAATATTAAACAGAAAATTATGGATGCATGAAAGATTGATGGATTTATAATTCAAGAGAAATCAGTAGATTTTATTCTAGTACTGCTTAGTCAGTGTTCAGAATCTAAGCACTAAATAATTCGATCACCCAGTCTGATATTTTGCAACTAACTGCTAATTAGGAGGATTTGAGCAGGACAATAAGCATCAGAAACTGGCAGGTGTTTAAAATTCCCCTTGAAAGATCACCTAGAAGTGCCTTTCCTTGGAAGCCATTTAAGTTGCTCATTTCTGATATAAAACCCCTGCCAAATATTTGGATCCGTAGCATAGATATGCCAGGATTATTAAGCACTAGGGAGTTCTTCGTGGTAATTTAGCAATTCATTATCCTGCTGTAGATCCCTCTCAGGAAGTTACCTCACTCTGAGTGCAACCTTAATCCGTTGCAATGCAAAACAAAAGGGACTGACACCACTGACTACTGGCTGTGATAGAAGATGATTTGCAAAAGCCATGTGAGGAAAATCTGTGTTAGTTTTCAGGATGCTTGGCATCTGGAACTTTATGTAGGGTGGACCACACAAACAGCAGCAAAACAACTTTTCTTTGGATGCTCACCTGTGTAACTGAGCCCTGTAACAGATGAGAGGTGCCAGTAAAGCCAGTTCCCATGCCTCACCCATGGATACAGTGACCTCCCAGCTGAGGCACCCCTAAGGCTTTTTACTGCTTTGGTGCTCGGGTTTGTCTTTGTTCATAGTCCATGAAACATTTTCTTCCATGTCTGGAAATAGAAACACCCGAGCTTGCTTTGGTTCTAAAAGCAACACTACTACTCTAATACAGTGCTCTGCTGCTCAGATGGGTTAATTAGCTGTGTTATTTGGCGCCTCGTGAGTAAGCTCATTTAGACACAGGCTAGGGGCATGGGAAATAGTTTGGAATTGCCGTTCAGAAATTCCTGAATAACTCACATCATGTACACACACTTCTATTTCGAATTTTTGCTCTTCATGCCAGTTTGATTTAGTTCAA
>VYZQ01004770.1:0-27505 GCA_013400655.1 Mystacornis crossleyi
AAGGAAGGACAAGGTGCAAGGTGGCACATTAGTTCAGAGGGAGTCATAGGCAAAAGTACAGCCCAACTGACTTTGCTGATAGGTTTTTAAATTAACAGAGATGTAGCACTTGGTAAAAATGTCCAACTTCTCAGCAGCTTCTCAGTATGATTCCATAAGGAACAATCAAAACTTGGTCAGGGCCTCAAAAGGGATTTTTCTGCTTTCAAGGTCACAAGAAAGACACTATCTAAAGGCTATGAAAGGTTTCTAAATTTAAAACAGACCCACTTACCATGGTAGGCAATTGAAACTGTTTATCCACTTTGAACAGATAGAATTACCTAATCCTTCTATGATTAGAGGCTAGTGAAGTTAAGTTAATTCTGTTTCTGCAGGCGCTGCTGCCTTTGATGGAAGCAGCTCATCTCGAGGAATGGCCTGCTGGTGTGATGGCGAAACAAATAGTTTTGTCCTTTTGAGCTAAGGAAAAAAAATTTGCTATTGATTTTGGCTTAAGAGTGGTAAGTGCTTTCTGTACAATTCTAATCATGGCTTGAGAGCTGTTATTTTGGGCATAAGCCTCACATACCTTGATGTGGAAGACTGCAGCAATACAGAGCCTTGCAGAAACCTTCTGAGGGGATTCCTAGGCCTCTCCAGTTTTTGGTTTTCCAGCTGGGAAAAGAGGGCTGAGTATATGAAACATCCTCTCTACGGCCACACAGTTAAATGGCTTGATAACCTGCACATATTGATTATTTTGGGAGAAAGGTCAAGAAAAGAGATGAGCCCTAGTGTTTTTCTCCCTGTGACTGGGGGGTGGTTTATCAAGAAAGACCAAAAAAACTATTGGCTAAACTGCCCTTTAAAACCAACAGCCTTGCAGGGCTTTCAGGCTGCTTGCAAAGGGTAAAAGTTGTTTTCCAAAGCAGCGTGGAGTTGAAAAGGCCAGAGGCAGCGAGCCTGGCAAAGCCCTGCAGCCTGGCAAGGCTCGTACAGCAGTGCTGAAATGAGCAGATCTGTGGGGCATGATCAGAAATGCAAGCAGGGGAGGTGGAAAAGCAGCAGAGGAATTACTGTGGTGGTGCAGCACACTTTGAAGATCAACCTTGAAAAGGCCAGGTCTTTAAAATGGTGCTTCCACTCAGATATATCCCCTGCACTTTGCAAGAAGAGTGCTTGAGGCAGTAATAGATCTCCATCTCTTGAGGATATCCGAGGCACAAAATTTGCTGGTTTTTTCTGTGTCAGCCTTCTGCATAACCAGAACAAAATCATATAATTTGATTCTTTTAGTTGGGTGTAAAATAAAATATTCCCCTTGTAGCTATTAATTACATAAAATACAAGATACAGAGAAATCCTCTGTAGTGAAGAATAGCTCTATACAAGGATAGTATGGCAAATCCTGAGATGGAATCTGAAAACTAGAAGTAGAGCAAATGAAAAAACATTTTTCCCTAAAAAAAAAGAAAAAGTCCTGGATTGTAGGCTTTAAAAAAAATTCACTTGCTTGAGAAGTTTCCAAGAAAACCCAAAAGGGAAATTATCTCAGGTTGACATTTCAAACCAAAATGATGATTTATAAAAATGGGGGGGGGGGGGGACTTTTCATTGTAANAAGGGGGAAAAAAATGGTTGTTTAGGTTGTACTGTAACACAATATTTCATCTTGTTTTGAAATGATCATTCAAAACGGTTTTGTTCTTTTGAATTTCTCCCTGGCAAAATTTTGTGTATGCACGTACGTAGAGCTGACATTCTCTTGCCAGAAATTAGGTTTGACAAAACTGTATTTCTTGGCAGGAGTTCTTTCCTCCTGAAATTTCAATAAGCCTTAACTTTAAGAAATAGATATGTTTAAACAGAAGGGAGATGAGAAAACCAAGAGATTCTGGGCTAGACACCGGGATAGCTGAGGTGCTGGGTCAGCTGGAGAGCAGAGTAAAAAAACTCGCCGTCAGAAAGGCTCAGTGCTGAAAAGAGTCATTGATGAATTGTGCATCAGTGAGTTTCTTCAGCTATGAACCTTGGTCATGTGTGAATGCCTGGGTGTGGGAGGGTTCTGAGTGAAGGATTGTTCATGGAGGCACAATAAAATAATGTTTTTGGAGAATTTTTACCCCAGAGCACATACAGGCACAGTTATGACAAAACTTCGTAACAAAAGATAATTATTCCTTTCTCCGTGCCCAGCTACAAGTGCTTTCCCACCTACCAAGACAAATACTACGGTAAGAAAAGAACTTTCTTTTGTCTAGAAAGTGGCAAGTGCTGCCTACGGGGCTGCTGTGGCCAGAGACCTCCACCTACGGTGAGAAAGGATTGCTGCAGCTGCATTGTCAGGCTGGTAATGTCACATGGAGGCACAGGGCTCACCACACAATCCAACAAATAGTCAATCGAGAGCCTGTTCACCACACTGGGCTCCAAATCAGGCATCCAGCCATGACCAGGGCTTGCTGAAGCTGTCAGAGATGTTGTGCCAGTCAATTAATAAGTGGAGGACCCGCTTTAGGACCAGCATCATCAAAATCCTCCTGCTGCCTACACCTAGGCACCAGTCCTTAGGGTCCTGAAGAAGCTTCTGGTGGAACTTATCACTTTTTCCTAGTGATGAAACTTAGCTTGGGATGTAGGTGGTCAAATTTACAGGTCTCAAATGTAAAAGTCATCCCGGCTGGTCACTCTCCTCACTGGAAGCACTCCAAAGGACAATACTTCTAATTTTAAATCTGATGATTCAGAACCTCTCAGCTTTGAATATGGGAAAAACATGAACCAAAGACGGAGACATCTGCCTTTTAGCCTTGATTTGTTTCTGCATTGGAAGAGGTATTTTGTACCCAACAGGGTACATTCTATTATGAAGGTCTCACATTTGGTAAAGGAAGAATTAGCATCTTGTTATGATACAATATATTGTAGATCATGAAAAGCTTCAGGAAATTAAGAGGATGATGAGAGATGCTTTGTCAGAGTGAAGATAATGTCTTTAGGTGGGTCCATGTGGGTATATTTGTGTAAAAAGTACTCAAAAGTCTGGTGACTTCGTAGGAAGGGCTCTGCTCCCTCTGCACTTCAGGATGGTGGGGCTGACACTTGCAGCCCCATGGTCTGTTCTTCTTCAGGGGAACAAGTGCCAGTGCTGTGAGGTACTGCATGGTCTAATGAGAGCAGGAGAGAGTTTAATCACAATTGTTCCACAGGTGCCTCTGTGTGGGATATGTCTGTGAAGTGTTTCAGGCTGATGCGGTCCCCTGACACCCGTGCACTGAGCTGGCAGGACAGGAGTCACCCACTCATCACTTCCGGGGCTGATGAGTCTGTTCAAGCCCCTTTTTGACTTAGTAATTGGAGCAAGATGAGCACATGGATGAGGGGAAAACGTTGCTTGCAGCAGGGGAATTAAGCAGAGGGAGACTCATTGTAGACTTCTCTACAGTGCCTAACCCTCCTACAGCCTACTTCAGAATCATCCCCGCTCCTTTGCTTGTCATGTTCTAAAATAAACTATACTATCATAGAATCAGAGCATCTCAACCTGGAGGGGAACCATAAGGTCATCAACTACAACTCCTTGCAGGACTACCAAAACAAGGACACATTTCTAAGAGCATCTTCCAAATACTCCTTGAGTTCTGACAGCCCTATGTGGTTGACAGATTTTTACTAACTTTATACCAGGATAATGATATTGTTTTCTTAAGCTGCTTTAGGTACCACACCGGAGAAACCTTAGGGAATTCATATTTCCTAACTTTTCAATTTTCCATTTTGTCTTGCACCCAGTAACTCCTGCATGGACAGGGCTTGCCAAATGCTCACCAGTTTTGCAAATCTTGCCATCACTTTTTGGGTGGGTGAAATAGGTGTTTAGAAGTCTAATTTTCACCTACCTTTTTCTTAATTGTAGTTCTGACACTTAAGCTGTTTTGGGTTTTTTTTACTAGGTTATTTCATTCAGCTGGCAAAGTATTCAGATGTGTATTCATCATGAGCAATCATAGGGACTGCCTACACAAATATTACATCTACCTCACACAGAAAGCACCCTGAGCCATGATGTTGCTTGTTACTGGGAGGCCTGAACCCTGGGATCCTGACCACAGAAAACTGTTAGTGAGCTACTTCCCAGAAAAGAACTGCAGCTTGAATACCCCTCTAGTAAGGATTTAATGTATTTGTAGAAAGAAGTTGTGAGATAAACGCTCATGAGACACACAGCTGTAGACTTAGTCAATGGAGTAGTTATTGATATCTGATCTCCAGGGTATGTGGGAATTACACCTAAGGAGGTGGCAAGAGAAGAGCTGACCAAGGGAAGAAAACCTATAGTCAGAACTTTGCAAAATTGCAATCCACATCTTCACTGAGAAAAAAAAATTTAAAAGTAAGGTAGAAAAAATTGAAGATCGCTGGCTCAAGAATGGCTATTTGCTTTAATAGAATCCCAGAATGGTTTGGGTTGGAAGGGACCTTAAAGACCATCTCATTCCAACCTGCCACGGGCAGGAACACCTTCCACCAGACTCTTTTTTAAAGGCTGCTAAAGCACTTGCACTGCTGGTTAGGATGTTATTATTCACTCTGAGGTTACAAGTGATGTCTTCTGCTGGTCTTCTTTCATTAAACTCTGTCTCGGCCAAGAATCATAAGGTTGTGCAAGTAAAAAGGGAGAAAACTGCTGTGGAACTATATAAACACCTATTTAAAAATTAAATTGTTGAAATAACAAAAATACTGTACTGAGTTCAGTTCTAGCAGTGTGTACATATCTCTACTGGTATCAACAAAACTGAGGCTGTTAACACCTGCAGAACATGTGATCCATAGCTATAAGTTCTGGTCACACCAGAACAGTTCCAGGAGGCAAATGTTTTATTTGGTACAAGAATATGTGGTATCTAATTTCATGTCCAAGTTCAAAATATGAGATAGCCATATCCGTGTTACACAAGCTTATAAGGCACCCACAGAGTATTCAACTGTATAATTCACCAAAAAAATAACACTATCAAACAAACAGGTGCTCAGTAGTATTCAAAAACAACCCAACAGATTCATTTACTAAGATTGCATTTCTTTGCAACTTTCTTGACCTTTACAGTAAAGCCTAATTCCAATTAGTTCAGTTATAAAGTCCATAACTCTTGTAGGTACCGCAGTGTGCAACACATTATCATTTTACAATGTTCTCCCTGATTTGCAGCACAAAACATGCACTCCTTATGGGAATTTGTTGGCAGGCATTTAGGGCAGCTGGAAGTGATCATGAAGTGCAATTACTGTCTGTGCATATCCACATCTGGAAAACAGTTCTTTGCAGATTTTAAAATAGCCTTAATGAAGAATGGAACCTTGTGCTTGAATCAATGGAAAGGGTGAAGGGGTCTCAACGCCAAATTTGTAAGAGAGCTAGAATAAAAAGAACACACTGTACAAAAATAGAAAATAATTAACGGAAAATTCATTATTGTCAGAAATGTTCGCCATCATTCTTCATGGAAAGAAGAAATATCACCCGTGGGCAGAGGTGAAGGGAAGTTCTCTGTTAAATAAAATATCTAAAATTTGCCATGTCAGATTTAACGGTGATGATACCGGCTGGAGGGTGTTAGGTGATAGTATCTCTAACACGTAATCTCACGATGCCCTGTGGACAGGAAAACACCAGCTGATCTGAGACGTGCAGAGGTCACTGAAAGAGGTTCTAGGGGAAAATGGAGGCAGCCCAAGAAATGCCAGCACTATCTTTAAGAGGTTAACCTTAATGGGTTCCTGGTGATGACAGTGGCTGCACCACATGCTAAGTCCAGCTCTCTTCTTGCTTTGGACAATCTCCTCCAGGAAAGTGAGCAGTGTTTATTATTACATCCCTGTGCTCTTGGCCACCCTAGCCACATTTGTAGTTGCTTCAGGATGGCAGTGAGCTGAGGACGGTCACTTTGTGACGTGCTGCAGGTGTCTGTTGGTGAACATGCTCAAGAACACTTGCCTGGAAATGCCTCCAGTTTAGCCACACTCTGCCCTGTTATTCTCACGGTACTGATATCCCTCAACTCGAGCTCAAAGCAGTGGATGATGCTGCTCCTCAGCACCTCCAAAAATTGCCCAAATGAAACCCAAAACATGCAAAGCAAAACACACTAATTAAGACACACTTAATGGTATTCAAAAATCTCTAAAATTGTTTCAGTCTTTAATTGTGAGTTATGCAACTGTAAAAACTTTTTCTTTCACTCCTCCCTAAAACAAGTGATCCCTTTTTCTCCTTTATGGAATCAACACTTAGGTTTTAATCCTTCCCCGTGTGTGCTTTGGGATAAAGAGACCATCAGTCTCTCTCCACAGGCAATTAACACCAGGACAGAGGGAAACAGCCTCAAGCTGCACCAGGGGAGGTTCAGGTTGGACACGAGGAAGAGTTTCTTCACTGAAAGGTTGTCAGGCATTGGAAGGGGATGCCCGTGGAGGTGGTGGAGTCACCATCCCTGGAGGTGTTCAAGAACTGCCTGGACGTGGCACTCAGTGCTCTCGTCTGGGTGACAAGGTGGGGATCAGCCAAAGGCAGAGCTTGATGATTTTGGAAGTCTTTTCCAATCTCAGTGATTCTCTTATGAATGTTTGGACACATATCTCAGAGCAGCACGCTCTTCCCACAGTCTTGCATGTAAGAAACCATCCCACCTGCTGAAATCTGCCATAAAAATCCCCTGCCTTCCTCCTTCCCCACGTTTGGTTATCTATGCTGCTAAATAACTTCTGCTTTCTGTCCTGCAGGTAGGTGCATACTTTTGTTGGAGTCTAAGATGTGCAATTTGCAATATTTATTTTGAAACATTCCAGTTGAAATAATCTTTAAAGGATGCATGTGGGCACTTCAGGTTCCTCCCTCTTTTTTTCTCTCAGAGGGGCTGTCTAAATCACTGAGTTTTGCTAATTTCCACAGAAGGTGAGTCATGTCCCATGTGAGCATTTCTACATTTAGAATACTAATTACTTTTAACAGGCCTAAGCTAAACTACACCAGTAGTTAACACAAATATAAACAAACCTCTAACAACATAAAAGGCCATAATGAGAAAGGGTTTTGCAACCAAGCTAAGAGGTTTTCTTTATTTTTTTCTTTTCCTCGAGTGACGAAAAAAAACTAAAACAAGAAAAGATTTGAGGAAGATGGCAAAAACAGTGGAGGCTAGCAAGGCCAGAACAGCTGAGGTGGGAATAGTGGATTTCTACTGTCTTGAACTAACCCTGCTACCTGCACAGGAGCAGGCCAGATGGGTCACCATGCAGGATGCTCTGGTAGCTCTCTTACAAGCACACACCGCGGCCGACACGCTGCCCAGAGCAAGGAATGACCCCAGATTTCCTCACCGGCTGCAGCCTCCAGCTGGCTTTTCTGCACAGTGGAGCAAAAAGAAAAAGTATAAGCTGTTTCTCCGGCAAGTCGTGAATTTATTCATCACCTCAGTGCTCCCCAGGCGTGGGCAGGACCTCGCCTGTAAAGCAGAGCACGTTTTGGCAGCTCTCTACGGTGGGTGTTTCTGCCAGAGCGGCTCTCCAAATACTCTTTGTACAGCCAGATTTCATCAGAACAAAGCCAACACTAATTCAAGGCTAGGTCTCTCTAATGATGTTTTATTATGAGTAAACATTGGGCTAAGCACAGCTGTATTAAGTGGATTTTGGATTCTTTAGTTGTAAAGAACCCTTGGGAGCATCTGTCCCTGCATTAACGTTGCGGCGAGTATGGGTTTTCACCCAGTAATTCCTGCAGCAAGCCAGTAATTTTTGTTAGGAACTGGAGGATCTCAGGAAACGCTTTGAGAGCTTTGCAATGTTCCTGAAGCTGTCTATTGTCCTGGGATTCTCTACCTCGTTATCACCCACCTGGCTTCCCTCCTGTTGCATGCACAGGGCACTCTCACCCTTTCCAGCAGCTCCGGGGGACCCAGGAGGGAGAACAACTAAAATCTCCATTCATCGTCTGCCTGTTGTGGATATAGTCTGCTCTCAGGTACATCTCGGACAAAGGACCATTATTACTGGTATTGTTACTAGCAATATTAGTATTTATCAAAGTAAGGCATTTGTAAGGCTAGGTGCAGAAAATGAAAAGCAAAATCCTTGCAAGACTCAAAATACAGAAACACAGAAAATGGGAAGCCAAGTAGTAAAGTCAGGTGTTTTATGGATATATTTCCTCTGCAAGTATCTTTACACTGGTGTGTCCAGGGCAGGGAACGGAGCTGGGAAGGGGCTGGAGCCCCAGGAGCGGCTGAGGGAGCTGGGAAAGGGGCTCAGGCTGGAGCAAAGGAGGCTCAGGGGGGCCCTTGTGGCTCTGCACAAGTCCCTGACAGGAGGGGGCAGCCGGGGGGGTCGGGCTCTGCTCCCTGGGAACAGGGACAGGAGGAGAGAAATGGTCTCCAGCTGCATCAGGGGAAAATTATATTAATTATTAGGAAAAAAATTCTTCGCAGAAAGGGCCGTCCAGCCCTGGCAGAGGCCTCCCAGGGCAGCCCCCATCCCTGGAGGGATTTAAAAGCTGTCTGGATGTGGCACTTGGGGACAAGTGGTAAACAAGGTGGTGGTGATGGGCTAACGGTGATCTTAGAGGGCTTTTACAACCCTAACAATTCTATGATTAGAAAATTGATGCTTTCATGAAAAGTAATTTTTAATTAGCAATAGTTTCTTTTCCACTTAGCTCTTTCTCTAATTTATTTTGTACTAGAAGCGCTACTAAGAGGCAAATATATTTTACTAAGGGAAGATTGTCATGAAGGTCTCAGGGGTGTATTTTGCTGCCTGCCATCCCATTCTCACCTGGGAGCTGGACTCACCAGCAAGACTACACCTCCCTTAACACTTCACTGTCTGAGATTTCCCAAATGTTCAACTTCCCTTCATTAAGAAGAGAAACCATGATATATTACAGAAGGTTTAGCAGAAAACTCCAGTCTCCCTGTGGCACAATATTCAAAATATTTCGGGGGCTGAATTCATTTAAAATGAGATGTTACATGGAAAATCATAATAAAACTGAAATCCTGCCTCTGTACCCCCACCCCCAAAAATTATTCAGAAAGAAATTTCTGCCCAGAGTTATTTTTCTCACTTCTCAGAAGGAACGAAAAGCATAAGGAAAGTAGATGCATTTTCCAATAGATACATACTGAGCCTGTGACAAGGTATAAACTCAACATCAACACATCATTCCTAGCACTACACAGATTTCTCTCTGCTGGAAGCAGGAGTACAATTACACATAAGCCTCCAGACAGCTGGCCTGCAGTAGGACTTTTTCAACACTTTGAATTTGAGATGGATGAGAAAAAGAAAAAGCAGCTATGCCACAAACCTGGTGGGAGAAGTTTTGCCTATGGGAGATGATGAATATTCAAATCACAGCTTGCATGAAATGCCATAGCACCTTAGTCAAACAGAGTTTGAAACAAAATTGCTCCTCAGCTGTTTTGGGTCTGGTCCACAGTTCAAAATGTTTCCGTTCAAAACAACAAAAATTAAAAGTACAATTTATTTTTTCGTATTTAAAAGAAAATAGTTGAGCAAATAATATTTCTTCTTGCAAATCCCTTTCTTTTCTAAAAGCCAACATTCAGTGCAATTTGCATTCTCTGTCTTTAAACAAAGATCTTCAGGCATATACAGGTTAAAAAAGGGAATCCTGCCTGATGGAATCCCTCATGTCTTTGATCCTAGATAATTATCTCACACGTGCTCACACTGTCCTCTCCTGTCCCATAGTTTATCCTTGCACTGACAGAGAAACACACTAACAAATACAGCCTGACAAATGTTTAGGAATAAATTCATTTACTGCATCAAATACTTTGCCTGCTTGTACAGAAGGTGTAAACACTAATAAATTGGCAGTCATGAAATTAATGATGACTGTAAATTACTAAGGTACTTAACTACTTCTGCCAAATGTCTCCTGAACTATAAATAAGAGGGAAATGTATTTGGAGATAAGGAAGACCTCATAAATATAGTAAATTAAATTATGGACCTCAAGGAAGTCTGGAACAGCTATATCAGTAGGTCCATGTGATAAGTTGTAGCTGATAAGAGATTTACTCCAGTTTTTTGTGGGGGTCCCCAGCTCACAGTGACCAGCATCATTTCTTATGAGTCACAGATCAGAGCTGGGCTGGAAACACAGTGAAAATATCCAAACTCATAAAGAAAAACAACATTGTGTATTGTCCTGTTCTAGGTGCTCGGCCGGGTTCTAGCGTGGTGTATGAACAGCCCCGGGGTAGCAACCAAAAGCCATGGGCTCATTAAGTGTCACAGATAAGAGCTGTCCTGCAGGGGGTAAGTCCCTTCTGGCGATATGAATAATACCCAGCCCTTGGCAATTCCAAAGGCACCTCGGGAAGTCGGAGGAAAGTCCCTGCTGGTACTCACATTTTGCAAATGGAGAAAATAAGACCCTAAGGCCCATTTCCATTTCAACAAATTTCTGGTTGCTTAAACTCTTATGCCAGGGCTGGGCTCCCCTAAGCCAAGGGGAAAGAAAGACAGCCTTAGATGTAATTCCCCTCATACATCACCCCATTTTCTCTCCAACAGCAGTTCAGTGGAAAAGGTTGGGACCTCAGAAATTACTACTGCCACCTTGGAGTTCTTTGCCCCTTGTCCCTGCATCTGTCACCCCTGAGGGCCAAATCCTGCTCTGCCTCACTGGGGAAGTAGAGGTGGACATAAGCAGTTCTGGCAGCCTGGGGAAAGCAGGCCCTTGTGGAAGGAAACTCATTTTTCTGGAGATCTGAGTTGCTTTTTTTTTTTTCCTTCCATGAAGGAATGGAAGAGTGATGTCAAGGGACTTTGGATCCAGCCCTTCAAGCACTGTGAATCAGCCAAGGAGTCCAGCCAAAGCTGCACCACTTTCCCCAAATGCTGCCCCTTCCTAATTCTGCTTCCCAAGTGATTTGCTTACGGTATCTCTGGCTGCCTTCTCCCCACCTGCCACTCAATCAGAGCTAAATGTCAAATGTCTCTGCCATCAGCCATGCCAGGCATGCTATAAAAAGCAGCTGTCTTCCTGACAAACTGTGCTCTCTGAAAGTCCTGTCTTCAACTTTTCTGTCATTTGCAGCCTTCCTTTAATTTTATTTTTAACACTCTGTCGGTCTGTCTCCCTGGGATCGCTCTGCAGCAAGGGCGTCCCAGAGGAGCACATTCCCCTCCACTGCACCTTGCAGGAGCAAAGACAGGTGGGAATACCGAAATCCCAGCGCTCCCAGGGATGAACTGAGCAATACAATCATCCCATGGTCTGTTCAAACCCTCCTGGGAGGGAGATGCTCACAGGGGAACTCTGCTGTGACAGGTCTCATCACCACCACCCTCCGTACACTTGAGGCATGGCCCAAGGCACCCTCACACCCTGCTCATCCTCTTGGGCACTGACACCACAAACAGGCAGCACGAGTCACAGCAAGTTTGGAGTTGCCCACAGTGACTTTGGGGGCCACTTTTAAGGAGAGCTGAGCAGGGTTTGCCAGACCACAGTCATCTAACCTGGTACCTGCACTGCAGTCCTCTCCTGCACATGGGCAATGTTCCTCATTTGATGCTGAGGCTGGTGGGCAGGCAAATGCTGGGGTTGAAAAACTGAGAGTAACAGAAAGCTGTTGACTTTCTGTGAGAAAATTGCATTTTCTGTGCTGTTTTCCAGAGAAGTAGCATTGTGGGGATTTATAATGCACCCGCCTATTTCCAAAATTACTTGATTGAAAAAGGGTTTCTTTATAGGAAAAGGGTGGTGTTCCTCCTTCCTTTCCCACTGCAAAAGGTTTCCAGCTGGGAATGTTCAGAATTTCATCTCCTTCAGTGTAAAAGGACACAGCCAGATCTCACCCTGCCTACCAAACAGCCCCAGCCTGGACACTGACCGTGCACAAGCTCCTGCAGTTCCAGCTCTTTCTGGAATTAATACCCTTCATCCTCGTTCTTGCTGAACCATTAGGAGTTCAGGTAGGAAAGAAAAGTGGAGGGTTTGGGATTGAGTTAGTTCAGGATCCCACCAGCATTCCTCACTTCTCTTCCTGTAATCACCCAGTCCCTTTTTATCCACACACAGTCATCACCACTGAGTCCACTTGTGGTGTCTTCTGCAAGACAGCAACAGTGAATTTTTCAGCAATCATGGCATTTTCCCTCCCTTGTAAAACTTTCTTGCTTTGAACTTACTTTTTGATTCTGAAAAGGGACTTTTTTCTGAGAAAATGACAACTACCTTGTTTATTTGACCACTCATCTGTGTTGCTGAGCAGGAAAGGTATTTTTAGTCTGGCTGTCAGCCTCACAAATAGTCCAGAATTCAGATTTTGTTTCTCCTGTCTTGCTTGTTGCCACCAATAAAAATTTTGCAGCCAGAAGTTCTCTCTCAGAGTGAAGTGTTAGCCACGAGAGAATCCAGCCCTTATTCCCAGGGACACGTCAGCTCTGCAAAACACAGAAATTCTGTCTTTCCACAAAGGAAGATATGACTGAAATACAAAACCACGTATATAACACACAGATGAAATAGGGCTAGCAGTAAAAAAGGAGTTGCTTTTAATTCTTCCCTTGCAACATTACCTCTGTCAAATTTTCAGTGTTTATACACGTAGCAAAAGTACTGCAATTTCAGGGTGGACCCAAACGAAAATATTTGATGAGGGAGTTTATTTTAAATACTGTTGAGGCAAGTCCATGCATGGGTGATATGCTCTCAGAGGATTTCTCTCTGATAGGGGATATTAAAAGTACATGTGGAGTCAAGAAAATTTACTATATGCTGAGAGTTTGGTGTGCCAGGCAGTCAATTTCAGCTATGTCTTTGCCATGTGCCTTCATCTACACTCTCTTCTTCTCTGTTAACTCATGCAATCACTTGCTGAGGCTTCGTTGCAAACTAAATTGACTCAGGTAATAATAGACATCCCAATATGGATGCAAAATTAATCTCATTTAGAACTGAGTCCCTGCCCAAAAGCCTGAGAAATCTCAGTTCAGCAAAGTCTGTAAGCAGATGCTTAAATTCATCCCTATTAAGCACAACACATTAGTGCTTCCCTAAAGATTTTAGATTTGGGACTCCTGCCTGATTTGTAAGTGGTGAGTGGCTTTGATTTCTGTGTGCCAAAGGAACTGGAAAGAAATTTAATTTTTATATTGAGAGTATTTCCACCAACAAAAGACGAGTGGTTCTAAGTAGGTCTTTTTTTTTCTGTCTATTTAAATTAGATTAAATAAGATTATGGTATTATTAGCATCATTAGGGTTATTATTAGGAAATTACTATTCACAGCACTTTTACTGTCACATTCTACAATAAGAAAAGCACATCTATTAAAATGATTGAACATCAATACATAAGCTCCTAATAATCCAATGGTATCAATGAGTTCATCTTTTAGATTCAATTGCAAAAGTCATCATTTGCTGGTGATTACCCAATTGCTCATTAGAAGAGATTCTCTGAGACAGCAGCTCTCTAATGATGATGCACAGTCATTACATTTCAGTCAACCTATTCTTAGTGCAGCCACTGGATTAAGTTTAGCTGTTGCTCTTTTATTGTTGTAATCAGCATGTAACAATGACATCATAACCCAGGCCATCACAGCAGAGTTTTGTCTTGTCACACAACTTTTAAACCACACCAGGGAGGTGTGGTTAGAGCTCAGACTGGGATTTTTGAGGCATTTTATAGGTGCTGCATGAAGATGACGTGGTCATTGGAGGAGGAGTGTGTTCCTCATTCCTCTGACTCGGGGCTGAACAGTAAGTCTGTACATCAGAATATAGTCATATATATATAATACAAATACATACTATATATATTATATGGAATATAGTTAACATATATATCAGAAGAGAAGTAATAGGTCTGCATGTGTTTGCTGTCTGTGAACTACTCGGAAAATCTTAACTTTGCAGCTCCCTCTAGACAGGGAGGTGTAGTCTGAAGGTGATTGTCACCATCACAGGAAAAGTCTGATATGTAAATAGCTAACATTGAGTGTGCACTTAATCTTTGATAGCCTGGACTCTGAAAATAGGATTTCACCTTCCTTTTGCCACTTGACTCATTCTGTTTTCAAGCAGCACATCATGGGAGATTATGACTTTTAGGACAGGGGTTATCGAGGAAAAGGAAGACCTGAAATGTGCTGACTTAATCTGGACAACTAGAACTTGAGAGGAGGGCGGTCTTTTGGAATTACTCATCACTTTTCTGCTCATGCCGAAATCAGTGGCAAGACTTCCTTGGAGTTCAGTAGTCATGGAGCTGTTCAAAAATAATTGTCAGTTCACCACGATATTTCCAAANATACTATATATATTATATGGAATATAGTTAACATATATATCAGAAGAGAAGTAATAGGTCTGCATGTGTTTGCTGTCTGTGAACTACTCGGAAAATCTTAACTTTGCAGCTCCCTCTAGACAGGGAGGTGTAGTCTGAAGGTGATTGTCACCATCACAGGAAAAGTCTGATATGTAAATAGCTAACATTGAGTGTGCACTTAATCTTTGATAGCCTGGACTCTGAAAATAGGATTTCACCTTCCTTTTGCCACTTGACTCATTCTGTTTTCAAGCAGCACATCATGGGAGATTATGACTTTTAGGACAGGGGTTATCGAGGAAAAGGAAGACCTGAAATGTGCTGACTTAATCTGGACAACTAGAACTTGAGAGGAGGCGGTCTTTTGGAATTACTCATCACTTTTCTGCGCATGCCGAAATCAGTGGCAAGACTTCCTTGGAGTTCAGTAGTCATGGAGCTGTTCAAAAATAATTGTCAGTTCACCACGATATTTCCAAAGTAAGTGGGAATCAATTTTCAGTTATTTTAGAGGTAGTCCCACAGAAATTTACACTGATTAAACTTTTGTGCCTTTGCAAAACTGTAAGCATTCAGATTTTGTGCCTGCATACATCCATTTCATGTACTCACTTAGTCCCTCACTACCCAGGCAGTGACAAGCTGCAATAGCAGCCTTGTTCCACACATCCAGATATTCCAGCTTCAGACAGCATATATCTGAAACTGCACCTGGGACCAGATATGAGGTATCTCTTTTTTTCAGTCTAACAACCTCCATTATGTTAACTCAGTGTGAATGCAGTAGAGAGCCTTAGAAATTACTCTGTTTTTTCCTGCTTAAAACCAGTCAGAAATCCTGACTAGTAAAGCTCCGTCAAAGGTGGTTTCCATAGTTGAAGAAGGATGGTGATTTTACACCTGCATCAGAGATTAGGTTTAGCTCCCTTGTTCAAATTTCAGTTGTCATACACATTCAGACTGTGATACCACTCTGAGCAACGTCCTTCAGCCAAACCTCCTGTCATCAGTTCAGTTTTGGCTAGAATTTGGATGCAGAGGTCAGGTTGGCAAAGAAACTCCTAGGAGAAGGATTTCAGTACATATTTCATATGGAACACTTGCCTCTGTGCTTTGCTGAACAGGGATGGTTTTAAACATCACCAAATTCATTCCTGAATGGGTGTTAGCTAAGTGAGAATGAGTGCAGATTGACAAGGCTAGTTGCAGACCTGAGGGACAAAGAAATGAACAACTTTCTCCTTCTTAAAAACCTCTGAACTGCTTTTCCTTGACATTACTTTTTTCCCATTTATCCTGCAGAGGAGTCCTTATGGCGTGATGACTTAAGCCATAACATACCCCCAGTTCCTACTCTCCAGTCACAGATGGGTGGTATCCATCCTGTCTCTGCAATCCTTTTGCTGCCTATTCTGTCTTTGCAAAGAAATAAGCACTCCAGTTTTTTGGAGGAGTGAGACATCTGCTTAGTCTCCATGCATGGTAGTGGGTGGCAGACAGGGAACACCATCGTGGGGGTGTCTGTGTGTTGCCATTTGCAGGCAGCCCCATCACCACTTGCAATGTGCTCCCCGGGGTTGGCAGTAGCCTCCTTGGGACTGGCCACAGGACATCCCCAATACTGAGATGTTTCCAAAGGAAACACCAGTGGCAGCTGCCATTCAGAGACAGCAGGATTAGCGGCCTCGTCTGCTGTGACTGGATATGGCATGCCTGCACAGAGCTTTTTCCTCTGCTCCAGCTCCTTCTTTGGTTCAGCCATGGGTCTTATTCGGGCAGGCAGAAAGCTCTGGTGACATTCTTAGGGGCTTCACTGTCTCCCAGGAGCTCTGGAGAGGGGAAACCTCTGCGCTGAGGTTCCAGTCCCAGTGCAGTTCTCCTAACAAGCTGCCATTTCCCCGTCTGGAAGCATGACGGAATTCTGTGTGACTTTATGGCTTGTGCATGAAAGAGTGCTCTGCGTCAGAAAGGCTCAAACCTGACTTAACACATAAGAAAGCAATTAGAGAGACAGGGGAAGCCAAATGTCTCAAGAATAAGGACGAAAAACTGTGGGATCTGGCTAATTCCAGAAGCAACACAATTTAAGTTATTACTTGATGCCAGTAGTTACAAAAAGAGCAACTATGCTCCTCAGCGCACAGTGGCTCTCTCAAACTGTCTGAGAAGAGCCACGTCACTGGCAGCAAAATTGTTGCATGTGTCTGTAATAAAAACCCTACCAAGAATGCAAGAGGTATCACAGGAAGGCCTCTACTCACCCGTGTGCACATCCCAGGGGATTCGTGTGAGCTATTCATGTTGATAAGGGTGAGACTTCCTTGCTGGGACAAAATTCTGGCAAACAGGAAAAGATCCAAGCCACTGACTGCACAAGACCGCAGTTATCTTTGGGACTGATATCGAAGCTGACTCAACATCATCTTAGAGGAATGATAATGGCTTGCCGTGGCTCATCTGCTCCCCGCTGGGAAGAAACAGTTGTCAGGGAGAAACGACCAGGGGAAATGTTTGAATGCTGAGCACACAACTGCAGAATGAGGTGACACCTATGCAGGAACAGATTTATATAGCCGAAGATCCTGGATTCCCATCACTTAGGCTGTCAGGCAAGCAAAGACCAGTGCCAAGAATAGAGGATAACTGAGATCTTTGTCCAAGCTATGAAGCTGAACGCAGTCCAAGATGCCCTACGGCTGTTTAACTAACTAGGAAAACTTAAACATTCCCCCACAGTCAGACTCAATCTTTTGCACTCATAATACCTCAACAGTTTGTCTTGCCATGATAAACGCTGTCAAGAGACAAAATCCACAGTATCTGCAAGGAAGTTTTTGAGCCAGTCAGTAAGCATTTGTATCCATGTCTTCGAACTCAGCAAGAATGTTGGGTGGGAATACATCGTTATAGGCACATTCCAGCTGCAAAATATTAAAATCTTCTACAAACATCATGACCTAACTCACGATTTTGGCAGCTACCACTCTCACAGGGATCATCTGCTTATGACACATTCCTTACTTCATTTAAGAGACATGTTTTCAAACAATTGTCATGTGCAATTTCCCCTGCACCTGATATTTTTCTTGCCGGGATGAGACAACTGCAGCAGCTTGGTGGGGTGGGACTCAGAGCCCTTGTGTGCCACTGACATACAGCACACATCCTTGAGCAGAGACAGCTCCTGCACCAGCAGCTGTGAGGAGAGCAGGGCTGAGAACATTTGTAGACATGGATACTGCCTTAAGGAGCGCTTTATCCATTTCTGGCTGGCTTCTGATAATGCCAGTGTTAATTAGTGTGTTTCTTCTCTATTAGATAGAATGGCAATGTGAAAAGCAAAAGGTGGGGAGGACTGGGAAGACCATGGTCATCTACAGAACTTTTTCTATCCACCATACTATCAAAGGATGCTAGTCCAAGATGATTGCCACAAGAATTATCAGAGGGCTGCAGCACCTTTCTTAGGAAGACAGGTTGAGAGAGTTGGAGTTGTTCAGCCTGGAGCAGAGAATACCTTAAGGGGCTCCAGAAAAGCTGGAGAGGAACCCGGGACAAGGGATGGAGGGACAGGACAAGGGTGAATGACTTCACATTGATAGAAGGCTGGATTAGATGGGATATTGGGAAGAAATTCTTGGCTGTGATGGTGGTGAGGCCCTGGTCCAGGTTTCTCAGAGAAGCTGTGGCTGCCCCATCCTTGGAAGTGCCCAAGGCAAGGTTGGACAGGGCTTGGAGCAAAGTGGGATAATGGAAGGTGTCCCTGCCCATGACAGAGAGCTTGGAACAAGATTATCCTTAAGCTCCTTTCCAACCCAAACCATTCTATGATTCTGTGCTGAGCCAGAGGGGTCATTCACCATGATCACCCCTGCACAATTTCACCTAGAGGTGTCTAGCTGCTTCCTGGGAGATACAAAATTTCTATCAGAATAACCTTGGATAGGCTGAGACAATCAACTGTAAACACCAAAATGAGAAAGCCATTTCTTCAGTAAATTGAGAAAAAATTTCTTCCCAACACAAAAAAAACCACCAAACCCCCACTAAATTCCATCAAACATATGCACAAACAGGCTTGTTTGTGCTAACAAGTCTAGTTTCATGCATATCCCAGTCAAAAGTGATGTATATATAACTGCTATCACATGTAGCAATTAGAAACACCCTGACATCCTGTTCTTTTCTGCTCCTTCCCCCTCTCCAGTATTCAAAATGCTTCAGCTCCTAAAAACACTCACCCTCATATCCCATTCCCCTTCATGTAAGCCCCAACCAAGTTGCCCTCTTCCTTACCTTCTTTAAGTGTTCAAAGGTAATTTTAAAGAACACCTCATTTAGCTTTCATTTTACTGAGATTCAGCCTGCCCATAAATCAGAGCTGAAGGGGAATTGGAGAGGGTCTCAGCTAATCAAAGCTCCAATCTCTAAAATGTTTAAATATAAATCAAAATAGTTGAAGGCTCTCCAAAGCTACAGTTTTCTTTGAAAGCCCTAGTTCTTATTTTTCCTGTGCTTAGCTCTCAATTTCATCCTCATCCCTTGAAGGTATTTTCTAAGTATTTTTTAGTCATTTTCTCCAAGACATTGAGCTGCTTGGTTCAAGAATTATATTAAATTTTGACCTGTGAGTGAGTTGCTATGCTCCCAAGTAGGAGTGCCTTGTCCAAATTAAGGTTTTAGGGTTCAGCTCCTAAATTGAAGTTTACTAATGACTTTAAGGCAAAAAATGTTCCTAGAATCTACTGAAAACATGACTTTGATCATCCATTCCATAATGCAGTCAGAACTACATGTTCCATATGTCAGAAATGATAAAATGTTTCTGCCTCCCTCTTTTGCTTCAGAAGTCTGGAAGTCTGCTAAATTAATCTGCTTACCTATCTTTATCACATCTTATAGTTCTGGAATGGAATATGGGTTAGGAAAGTTAAGAATATAAGCTTATTTCTCTCTCTTCCTCTGTCCTCCCTTCCTATGCTAAAGTTATTGAGAGAAAGGAAAAAAAATTACACATTGTAAAAGATATTTTAATCCTTGGGTTTAATCATTCGAGCATGTGAGTTTACCAAAAGAGTTCTCACTGAAAAGCAGCTCCTTTCATTCTTCCCAATACGTGGGGTATCAGCATGTCACATCAGTGTGTTTCATTTTGCTAAAATAACCAGTCTTTCAGACAACTCTCTCGTTAGAAGAATGGAAAATGTGGGGCATACGAATATTTGCACACCTTTCTGGGTGTGTGGTGCACGTGCATAAACATCCACAGGGGAATGAGCTTCTGAGCAAAACTGCAATAACTGTTAACAGGTGGTGTACATGGAATTTTTATTTTATGTCTTTACAACAGATACACAAAGGTTATGCAGTTATGCAAATCAGGATTTAAGAACGTGTCTTGTAACATACCATACTGATACCTCTTCTACCTAGGAGAGCTCTTCAGTTATTGGGTGACCTCCTCAGATCTCCCTCAGAGATCTGACTTAGGGCAGACAAACTTCAATAAAAACATGGAGATATGTGCAAGGATTGGTATATTGTTGGGCAAAATTTTCCACACAACACACATTTTTGCTTACTTCCATTGCGAAACAGATTTCTTTAGATTAAACAGAATTTTGAAACTGTATTGGTTTCATATGCCTCACACAACAAGAAATTTTGGTGGATTTTAATCATACAGAGAGTGAACTTTCTACCAACAAAATATTTGATGGATCTTCAGCTTCATGTGAGCAAGGCTGACTCCAAACTCTGATTTGCTGTCATGTTAAATATAGTCAGAATGTAAATCCAGGGCACTATCCAACTGAATGGGCTAGTGATCCCTGAAAGCAACAAATCCTGTGTGGGAAAGGAGGAGGGAGGGAAAAAAAAGGGGGGAAGAGAAAGAGAGAAAGATATTTCACTCCCATATCTATTAACGTGATAGAATGGAAAATGTAGGATCTTTGGGCAGAGTGAGAATCAATTTTATCTTTAGAAGATGTTCATTACAAAGATCTCTTTTAATATTTGGCCTGACCTCACAGGTAGCTCTCACTTTTCTCTTTCTACAAAAGATAAGTTGCAAAATGTTTAATTTCTCATCAGTTGTCTTCATTCTATTTGGGAACAGCCTCACAGAAATAATGAAAAACCTGTTTCCTACAAAATGAAGAGTTTTGTGTCACATTCTCTTGGGTTTTTGTCATCCAGCAAAAAACTAGAAAAATCAAAACAGAGAATAATCAAATAAATTAGTAAAGACTTTTTAGCACTTTGTTTCGGTAACCTTCTGAAACAAAGCCTCATTAATATTAAGTAAGTTTTGCAAAGTGTTAGCTCTTGAGCAAAGCCACTTCCACAGGTGAAACATTCAGCTAGACTTTTCTGAACAGGTTGAAATGCAAAGGAGAAAGAAAATGCATTTTTTAAACAGTTGGCACAAAACATGTACACAGACGTGTTGTGTACATAAGCAAAAAAATGTTCCCTGAAAATATGGAATAAAACAGTTGTCCACATTTACAATAATTAGGTACACAGAAAAGTAATATAAAGGAAAGAAGAATATTGCCAAAAAAGGAGAAGTTTAAAATTTCCAAGGTTGCATTCAGTCTGGAAGGGAGGATATCTTCCTATACACAGGATATTAGGTCCTTGGATATCCATCATGGCAAAAGGAAGGTGAGGGGAGAAACTCAAACTACTTTTGGCATGATACCCAGTGAGTTTCTGAGCAGAGAGATGTGAATCGGGACCTGCAGCGTAGGGAATTGGGCTTGATGAATTTGTTTCTGTTGCTCTAGTTTTCCCCAGGGCTGCAGAAAGCAGCGCCCATCCTAAACCAAACCACCAGAGAGCCATTTGAAATCCCTTCGGAAAACCGAGTGCTGAGGGAAAGGCAGCAAAAATTGGGTCCTTGCATTCAATAAGAAGGAAAAGTCATTCCTTTTCTTTCATGTTGTGAGCCTGGCTGACAGCTAACCAGACTGCAGGTGTCACTTGCCAGTGTGCAAATATTGTAATACACTAGTAATATAAATATTACTAATGAATGACAGGTATCAAAACTGTAATTTTCTCAGGACTTTGTAGGATCTAGGTAAACCACAAATCAGATGTGGATCTGCTGACAGACAGACAATACAGACCATTGTACTGCACTTACACAAGGACTTGTGGCATGGGAATATATTAATTTTTAATGGAAAATGTTATTCTTTATGGTCAGCTCTTTCAGCAGAATAATTTATCAAGACTGACATCAAGCAGACACACTAAGGATTGATGTTAAAGTGAGGGCAGGGAGGGGGACATTTAATATTTACAAATGGCATGGCTTTTAAAATGCCACTACTTAGAATCAAGTGCAATTACAGCGTATTTAAATGAGTATTAAACTATTTGTATTGCCAGTTTGCAAATTCAGCATCTTGAGGAGCCCGAATGGATTTTCATGTAATTATTGTCATTAACTCAGAGAAGTAAATGCTCAGCAAAGAGTCTGCTTTAAAAAAAAAAAAAAGGCAAGTGCATAAATATATAATTAAATGGCATCTTCATGCTTAATTCCTCACATGATCTTCTAAAATATACACCTCGTAACTGCTGAGTACCTTGGTGACATAGCCCAAGCTTCTTTTTCGCATACCATTAGCATCAGGGAAGCTATATTTGGGGTCTCTGAAGTTTCTTTTAGGAAGGTGACATTGAGAAATATTCTTTCCCTGAAGCCTACTTACCTGCTTTTCTTGCCAGGAGATCCTTGCCTACCTTTTTATTTAAGTACTGTGAGCAAAAACTTTGCCAAACATTCTTACTCTCATGACTGCTATTCCACCTCTACTAGAAATCACAGGTATTTGTGTGTTCCACACCAAACCTCAATCAAAACGGCCCATAGTTATAAAATCATAGAATCACAGAAGAGTTTGGAAGAGACCTTAAAGCTCATCCTGTTCCACCCCCTGCCACACCTTCCACTCTCCCAGGTTGCTCCAAGCCCTGTCCAACCTGGCCTTGGGCACTGCCAGGGTTCCAGGGGCAGCCACAACTGCTCTGGGCACCCTGTGCCAGGGCCTGCCCACCCTCACAGTAAAGAATTTCTTTATAATAAACGAGGTATTCCAGTTCTTCACTTCTCATTAAATTTGAATATGCTTTGGCAAGATGAATTTTAGAAGCTGATAAATAATAGAGACCAGAAATACCTGGAAATTCCAGGCTGAAAAATGACACTTCTGTGTTTGACACCATCGACAAGTGACACCATCTCAGTGAGCCCTTCAATCCCCATGATCCATTACCAAAAAAAGGCACAGGAGTCCTTATGTTTGCAGGATGTTCTCATCACCCTTCAGTGAGAGCTGATGTGAAAATTCAAATCTCTGATCAACTCCAGGAGCAGCACGTGGTACTCTACAAAAGACAACCTTCAACCTACCCCTTAGGGGTCATGAGCCTGTGAGTGACACAGGATGGCCCTTAAGGCTATCTGGCTTTCAGAACAAGATGATTTGAAGGATATAGGGAGATCAGGGGTTTTCAGCATTGGCTGAAATACAAAAAGCAAGAAAACAAAAGAAAATAAAGATTATGTTATCCTAGCTTTAATAAGGATGCAGTTATAGGCCAGAAAGTCTGTCTGGTCTCTGCATAAGAAACCTCTGCCTCAAGGCAGGCATAGAAGAGTTACTGGTAACAAACGATGTGACATTCACAGTGCCCAGCAGCCCTGAGAGCTGGACTCGTGTGGACCTGATGAAGTTCAACAAGGCCATGTGCAAGGTTCTGCAGCTGGGTTGGGGCAGTCCAAAACACAGACACAGGCTGGACAGAGGATGGACTGAGAGAATCTCTGGGATGAAGGACTTGGAAATGTCAGTGGATGAGAAGCTCAATATGACCCATCGATATGCGCTGGCAGTCCATAAACCACGTGAGAGAGGGAGATGGAGGAGGACTTTGGAAAGTGCATGGAGCAGTAGTACGAGGGGAAATGGCAAGAGAAAACGCTGTCAGGGGACAGTGTTATATTGATATTATGATATTGGGATAAAATTCTTCCTTGCAAGGGTGGTGAGGCCCTGGCACTGGTTGCCCAGAGAAGATGTGGTTGCCCCATCCCTGAAAATGTCCAAGGCCAGGCTGGACAGGGTTTGGAGGCACCTGGTCTAGTTGAAGATGTCCCTGCCCATGGCAGAGGGCTTGGAACTGAATTATCTTTGAAGACCCCTTCCCCTTTAAAGTTCCCTACCAGCCCAAACCATCCCATGATTCTATCATTTTATGATTCATCTCTCTTTTAGAGATTGCCAATATTTGCTCAAGATAAAAATAATTATTTATTCTTGATAAGTAATGGTGACTTTAGAAAATAGTCTGATCAAGGAACTGCTTTCACCAGGCTGTCTCAGATGCTTTCAGTCGTAGTGTCAGTGCTTGCCCCATTGTCTCACAAGGAATATTTTTCTCTAGATTGCCACAAGTAGGACCTTGTTCCATCCGGATGTAGTACCTGCTCTCAAACTGATGCATGAACTTCATTTCAACTGCTACAAGAGTAGTTTCAAACTTAGAAATCTCAGTGTCTAGCACAGGGCTTTGCTTTATAAACATTCCTTTGTTAATGAAATTGGAAAAGTTCAGAGGAGGAATTTTCCATGAGTAATTCCTCATGTAAGCACCACTTAAAAGTCCCTTTTCTCAAATTTGCTTTGACAGCTGCTTTGGAAAGAATAATAGTAATAATAATAATAATAATAATAATAAATCTTAGCCTTATTTCTATATCAGCAGAGTAAACATCTGCAGGTTCAGGCACTGGAACCCAAATTTCTGGGTCTTCATCCAGCATGATGCTCTCTGCTACCTGGTGACTGGAGCACACCCACCTGGATAGGGAACAAGACTCAGGCTGGTGGTCGGCTACTGGAGACCACTACTTTCAGAGGACACTGAGGAAACTCTGATGCCATTAGCCAACAGGAAACACCACTTTGTGGTGTCTGTGTATTTCCCAAACCCTTCAAAACCCTTTTTTCTTTCCTTACTGCCGTCCACAAGCTGATTCCACAAGCTGATTCCACCTGCTGTCTCTTATATCAGAGACAGATTGCCATTTCAGGGGAAGGGGGCTGGAACTTCATGATATGTTTCTACAGCACCCTGTGAAATGGTGATGGGATCTCCAGGGATTTCTGAAGTACAGATAATTAATCTGACAGACTACTCTATGGAGGGGCTGTCAATCAAGAGCGAGCTATTCCCATCCCCTCTTGTCAGGCTCCCATCACTCCATGGAGCTGCTGCCAGGTTTTCAGCAGCTAGAGCAGAGGGGAGGGGAAACAGCCATGGCCAGGTGGTGCAGCCTGGGCCAGCTCCCTGCACAGGCAAAAGAGGCAGTTCTCCAGGGCAGGTTATTGCTGCGGGAAGGCAGGAGGAAAATAAGAGACAGGAAGTTGAAAAAAAATCACCTTTGAACATTTCAGTGTAAGGTGACAATCCACATTGTAGTTCCTGCCTGCATCGCCCACATTTCCCAGAGCTTTTCCACCCCAAATCATGTCAAACTCTCCTGCCCTGCCTTTGTCATTCTCCTGATATGGTAGCCTGAGACAAACACCCACCCGGATTTAGAGGAGCTTAGGGATTGATAAAGCTGATCCTCTGACTTTAGGTTCAGAGCCTGAAGCCATTGAGGACATACAGTGAAGCACCAGAGCTGTGGGTACCTACAGATCTCAGCCGCCCCTCTGAATTGTTGTGTAAAATCCATCATGGACCACAAAAACAGGTGGTGTGTGAAAAAAAATTAAGTAAGTAAATAAAAGGTTGAGTGCACAGACAGCACAAGAAACAGTGGGTTAGGAAGCCTGAGGAATAGCCCTGTGCACCACTGTCTCCATCAAAAAAACAGTTTGATGACTGAACCAGCAGCGTTCAAACTGGATAATGAAAAACTGTGAATCATGCAGAAAACCCAGTGCTCATTTCACTGCCCTGTAGTTGTAACACAAAGGCTTTCTAAGAGATAAATACTCCTGTCGTGATGAGAGATCTTTAAGTCTGCAGCTACATCCGTCCCTTGAAAAAGGAAGTGATGGAGTGCTGTTAGCACTGCTTTGTGCCCCTTTGATTTCAGCACTATAAATATTTCCCTTGTCATTGGTACTGGCCACAACAAGGACTGGCTAAAAAAAACACTCTCTGAAAACCAAAAGAGCGGAAATTATAAGGAATAGGTTTGGGCTTTGCAGGGCACCCAGGACACATGGAGCTTTGAGGTCCAGCTCCTAGGAAGAGTGGCCTGTTTAAAATCAAAACAGTGATGTTTTTATCACTTATTAGTCTTGAATAGTGAAGAAAGTGAAGAAGAGTGAAGTCTTAGTGAAGAGAGATAATAAGAGAAAAATAAATCTAACTAGGCTTTGAGTGGACATTGTCTTGAGATGATATATTCAAACTTTATTATAGAATTACAGAATGGTTTGGGATGGAAGGGACCGTAAAGATCATTCACTTCCACTCCTGCCGTGGGCAGGGACAGCTTCCACTGTCCCAGGCTGCTCCAAACCCCATCCAACCTGGTCTTGGACACTTCCAGGGGTGGGGCATCCAAAGTTTTCCACCATTCCTTCAGGTAAAAAAGAGGACATGTGAGTGGAAAAATGACCTTGCATCACTGGTGTTTCTTTCTTACGTAAAGATAGAAAAAGGATGGATTTTTTAAAATAGCTTATTTTCTATTTTTATTATGTCTAGTCTAAAGCACTGTCTGACGACAGACAGTCTACTAAAATGTAAGATAAGAAAAAGAAAAGTATCGGAAAGGGGAACTTTTGTTAAGTGTTTATATAACACCAGTGCTTAACCTTTGGTCTGCAGAAAACCTGTCTTAAAATTTAAATACTGGCACTTGAATTGATTCACGTGGTCTTTGCATGGTTATTCACTGAAAGTGTCCGCAAGGACAAGCAGTGAAATACTAGAACTGAAAATGTGAAAGCCTATTGTTGAGGTTCTGTTTGTCAAAAGGGATGCATAACATGAATTTAGAAAACTTGTAAGAGGGACAATTGCTGAAAAACCCTCATAGGTTACTTCTATATACTCCTTCTCCTATACATCATAAATAATACAGAGGAGGGAAGCCAAGCTACATCCCTTTCTATCTTATCCCTTTATAAGATGGAAAAGAGTGCAAAGATTTCCATAAATAGCCATTTTCTGCGTTACAAGCTGCCTGTGGAGAATGTTTCTGCCCTGGTTTCCAAAGAAAACAAGGACTTACATGATCCAACTTATGTGTGTATCATCTCATCTCTTCGTGTCCCCCTGACAACTTTTGAACCTGTTTCAACAAAATTTGTTAGAATTGTACATGTTTCATGAAAATTTACAGCCTGGGGGAAGACAGGGACTTGATTAGTTGCACCAGACAGAATAAGAGAGGCTCCAGTTACCCTTTATCAGAGCGTGGAGAATCTGCGTTGGGCAGAGACATTATTCATACCATAGCTATGGGAAAATCTTAAACTGGCACCCTAGTTTAACCAGAAAGTTCAAACCTGAGACATATATCCACAAGAAGCACAGGTTTGTAAATTCTACTGCTCATGGAACAGCTTGTTCCCACGTACATCTTTAGTTGAAGATATTAGAAAAGATGACACTTCTTCCATTAAAACTGGAGTTTCCAAAAATCATCAGCAAAAGAAAAAAAAGTGCCTTTTAGAGACTTTTTAGACGGGTGACTCTTCTGGGCCATCTATGCAAAGAAACTCCTTACACAAGCATATGTCTGTTTCATAGTGCTGAAATGTGAGTGGTGAGCATGTGGGTCAGCCATCCACAGCTCCTCTGAGTACAGGCCGGGTGTGCTGTACACAAGGAAAGGCACCAAGGTGTCTGTCTTTGTGTCGACTCTGGGAAATCTTTTTAAAGCACAACACAAAAGGAACTACTTTCTGTTCACCACCTGTGAATGGACTTGTCATACCCTCACAGTGGTCCCAGCAACAGGGTCCTTTATCCTATGGACCTCTGGTGCTGCTCAAAGCCTTTTCACACCTAGACAAATTGTTGGTGTGTTGCCCTATAAATACGCTCACCTTTTATTTACTGATCTGCTGTAAAGCCTTTGACACTGTCCCCCAC
>VYZQ01004772.1:0-12958 GCA_013400655.1 Mystacornis crossleyi
CGGGACACAGCGAATCAGCGACAATTAACTACTGTATTATTATTATTTTATATAAATATTTCTATCAAGAATTTCTACTTTTGTATATGAAATTAATAAGAACTAGAGCCTAAAAATATTCTGTCTTCCTAGTTAAATCATATATACTTTATACAAAAGCTTCAACCTCCTCTCCAGTTAAATAAGTGAAGAAGCTAAGAATCATGACACTGTGATCATCTTATTTTTTCAGAAGCCTTGCTCTATATTTGTAGTAGATGTTCAATATTTATGCACTCAGAATAACTGTGAAATTAAATTTTACCTAAATACATTATTTCTGTACCAAACCAGTAAACTCAGCCTCTTAATTTCCTACATGGCCATTTCAAAATGCTCTTCAGAGTCTTGGTCTTGATGAACTTTCCAGATTTGTACCTTCTTTGAAAAGTCTCACAAGCTTTTCTCCTTCCTCCTACAAGAACACTTTTTTAGTCTAAACAAAGATATAAGTTCCCCAAGCTTACTTTGATGAGGAATGAGAGAAGTACTTATTTCCAAAGAAATAGAGGCTGGCCGACAGTAGTGTAACTTTTCTGAATTTTTGTACTCAGTAATGTATGCTGAAGTCCACAGTATTCACAATAAATGTGAGGCAAAGGAAATGACTCCTTGCAGAAGTTTATAATCACAAAAGTGATTCATTTACTTGCAAGATCTTTAAATCTTTTCACAATGGAGTGGTTGTTGCCCTTTCATTCCGTACTATGCATTTCTACAGAAGGATAGTTCTCATTATGTAGCGGTGCTTTATAGTTAAGTTTACAGTTTGTATTCAGTTTGTATAATTTGCCTCAGTTGGTTTGTTCTATGTACCCCCCTTTCTATGTTTCCCAGTTGGTATGTCCCACGTTTGTTCCTCCCCTAAGGCATCTCCCCTCCCTGGGAGACCTGCCTGTCATCTTGGGGCCCAGCCTGGCCTCTAGAAAGTTCTCGGCTGGGCGTCGAGTGATTGGCTGTGTCCACAGGAAGTCCCTTCCCTCTCCTGAGGATTGGATCCCAGGAGTGTCCCTCACCCCTCGGGCCACTCCCTGGACCTCTCCTATTGGACCTTCCTCGCCTCGTACTCCTTTCCCCGCCCCCCAGTATAAGTGACTGTTCTGCATTGTTCGGGGCTCTGCTGAGGCAGATTCCCTGGGGTGAGGAGGTCCAGCCAGGGCCTCTAATAAACTCAGTTGGAAATGCCCTCACAGAGTCCTCCTTTCCTCCTCGCCTGCGTCGCTTGTTTGCCAGTGTGCTCAGCACGAGAGTGAGTCCGTTGGATCAGGGAAAAGATCCCACAGGTTCGGCAAAGCCTGTCTGCAGACAGAGCCGTACCTGCCCTGGTGTCAGTGGGAGACAGGGAGCCGGGTCACCGGAGGGACAGCTCCGGACGGAGTCACCCCGTGACATCATTCCATTCAGTTTTTATTTTATCCATTGAGACAAGGACACTGATGTAGCATTCATAGGTTGTCTTTCAACCTATGCTGTGTACAATATGGGAATGGGTGTTATTTTTTACAGTTTGAAATTCATGTGTATTTCTACTGTTGGAATAGTGCAGTTCACAAAATACATAAAACATGCTGGGCATGTATAAAGAAGGAATTAATTTGAGGAATATACAGAACAATGTTTTCGCATTAGGAAGAAAACACTACAGAACAAGCTAGCCCCTATTATTCTGGTATCATTGTGTTCCCCATGATTTTTGTACTCAACCTTGATACTGGAAATAGAATTTTCTTCTGTTTCACTTTTGATTTTGGTTTGCCATTAATTTCCTACAGTGCTACGAAAACTCATTTTCTTGCATTTAGAGCACAGGTATCTTTACACAGCACAGACAAATATATTATTGCAATTTTTGTTTTTATATAAGGTATATTGTTAACCTTTTTCAGAAAGAGGAATTAATAGAAACGGAGTAAAAATGCGATCTCTCTACTAGCTCCGTATAAATTCACAGAGTTTTTCTGTCATGCCAAGACACAGACCTCACTAGGTCTTCAGTAGCAGTGCTCTGATTCTCTGATTACATCAACCCACACTGCCTGTGGCTGGCGGCCTAGTCAGTGTTATGATTTCCACTCATAAACAACACTCTTTAAGTGTCCAGGTCCTTAGACATTCATCTGGAGAATAAAAAGGAAAGCAGAGTTTCAGTCCTCTTTTGTCTTCATTTTTATCTTTCATCATCACCTCTGTAAATGGGAATGAGGCAAGAAAACAAAAGACAAATCCAACTCTCAACTAGTTTGGAAGCATTTTCCACTGGCAGAACATAGAATATTTATTGTTGTGACATTACAGTGCAAAAAAACCTATATAATAAAAGTAATTTTCAGTAATACAGAAAGCTAAAAACGTCATGGGTCAGGATTAATGATCTGCCTTCTGGTTATGCTTGATTTTAGTTATGTCATTGAACTTGTATGCACAGAGCCCTAAACCCATTTGTCAACACTTTTGGCACCAGTGTTGTGTTATGACAGGTACATGACAGGCAAAATGGCTTTGAATTGAAATATTAGTGCCAATTTACATGGTAAATTCTGTATTTTACATTCTTGTACATTGAAAATATTAACTTATTTAGGGCATGTCAAAAAACCAGACCTCAGACTTACACTGCTTTAGATCACTTTAAGATAACTTTGTCTATGACTTAAATGTGATAATTTTCCATTTCTACACAATTTTCCAAATTAATGAAATATCCAGAATAACAACTTTATTTTAAACTGATTCAGGGACTTATAATGCACTGCTTTGCACACATTTTATTATTTTTCATATCACATTCTCTAGAAAAAACAAAATGCCCAACTAATTTCTTTTCAAGAAATTTGGCAACTTGCTTTCCTAGTTATCCTATCTACACCAGCTTCTTGTGCTAAATATCTCTAAAAAGCTCTCAGGTATTACGGTTACCAATAATGAATACAAATATACAACATACTTATTTGGAACTTTTTTTTTTAATGAGGAAGCACCCCAATTCCAGGGATAATTGTCCCCAGGTGGTACAGCTATCATACATGTATGATTTATTCTTCCAGGCATTTAAAGTAAGTTTGACATTTTAGAATGCAATTTTTAGAGAGAATATCTTAAAAATAAGATATTTACCAGGCAAATTATCTTTTGTTGCCTGCAGGTGAAAGCGCTGCTTATCAGACATGACAAGATGTGTAAGTGCTGCTCATCTAAGTTCCCACTTTTATGTATGATAACACATTTAATTAATCACATACATTTATATTCCACCAAAATACTAGCCTGCTGAATCAAAATATTTATGCAACTATAATAATAATGAAAAAGAGAGCTACACATCCGTAGTTTAAACTTATTTGGTTTTTGTCAAAGGAAAATAGCCAAGGAGAAGATCTATAAGAAAAGGCATCATCATAAAAAATCCAGCTCAAGAGCAGAGGGTGACTGATTACGATTCTTTAACAACTTGATTCACAGTAGCAGATTTCATCAGTTTTGGAATTTAAGGAGGACTTTGAAGTGTCCTTCAGTCATTCTTCTATAAACTTCCTTTTCACTGAAATTACAGATTTCTTCTAGATCTATCTATTGAATTCAGGAGCAAAATACAACACTGAAGATGAAAATTACTAGGACAGTTGTTAAGCACTGTAATCTTGACTGTATTATAATGTTTGAATTTATTGACTCAAAACAATTTTTCATCTTTTTTTTTCTTCATGCTTTCTCTGAAACTGCCCTTTTCATCTTGCAATACTGGAATATTCACTATGGCCTATTGTCAAGTCTATTGATCCACTTTGGCAATTTTGATTTGGGTGTCCCAGATTATTTTGTTTTTTATATAATTTTTTTCCACTGAAAGAAATCATGATAAGAAAGCCCCATATTACTATTTAATGCTGTATTACCACAAACTCACTATCAGTTCCTGACAGCTAAATGATCCTATAATTAGTACCTGAAGAGGTGCCCCCCGTGGGGGGGAGGTGGGCATGAGTGGATGCGTGGGGCACGGGGTTTCTCATTGTCTGTCCCCTTGGTCACGTGTACCCAAAATCCTGTCCCCTATTGGTCAGTTTGAATGTAGCCCACGGGAATCCTGTACTTAAGGGAGTGTTCATGGGACCCCGGGGGGGTTGTTCCAGACCTGTTCTAGGGGGCAGGTTGCTGTCGGAGTCCCTGCTGGGCTCCGGCCATGTGCGGCCAGGGGGAATAAAATCTGGAAACATCTATCAAATATCGCCTCCTTGATTCTTCCACGGGCCAAGGCTGTCTCCCGGGGAAGGTTGCAGCCACCCCACTGCAACAAGTACCCTCATTTATTTGAAATGCAAATCCATCTTCATTGTAGATTTGTTGCACAGACACGATCTGTTTACCAAGCGCTAGAAAGAATTTTGTTACTCAGCAAAAAAGTAGCTGCTTCCCAACTAAAAAACCAATCTATTGACATCAGAAACAATCTTAGAATTACCCTCAAAATTCATCCTACTTTTCCAATGAATTTGAAATCCTCTCCAGTTTCAATTTTATGCTTTTATAGGACAAACTTTCAAAGATGTTAAAAAAAACCCTACCCAAGAGAAAAATCATACCTTGGTGCTTGTCACTTGAAACGGAACTTTGGAGTTCTTTGTATTTGAGGAAGTCAGATTCTCAGCTGGTTTTGAAGGGATTAGATTCACAATGGGAGGCTGACTGCGCAGAACGGAAGACAGGCAAAGCTGCACAGTCTCCTTCAGAGCTTTCAGCTGTGACTCCTGTGGAAAATAAGGAACCATCACCTCTCTAAGATGAGCTATGATGAACACAACTGCTTACTTTCTCTATCTGTGTTAAACCAAACACTTATGAGTAGCTCCTGCTTTTTCTTACTGATGGAAGGAATTAAGAGTGTCTCAAGCAGTATTTTTATATGATTAGGTTACTGTGCATTACACACCAAACTGCCTAGGAAGTCACTGCACTCCCTTCCCATCCCTTCATGCAGTTTTATCCACACTGATTATTGCAAATAATACTTAAATGTAATTTTTTCTGAAAAGAAAAATACAATTTACAAAATATCATACAGTGTTCAGCCTTATATGTATAATATCTACAGAGAAGTCATAAGTGTTGCAAGACACAGACTTTGCATGAAGTTTTGTTTCAAATAATTGGTATTTTTCCATGTTATAAATTGATTTTAATCCAACAAACATGGCTTCCCTCATGAACATATTATACTTTTGCAGTGTATAGTAAAGAAACTATAGCTCTTTTTAACAGTTAAGGATATATTTGTCCAGATCCACTATTGTCCATTAAGCCAAAATAAAACTTCTTTTAATGTAACGTGGCTTTAATCCTAACTTTTCAAGACGTGACTGCACAGACAGCATAAATCACCATTTGTTATGGTCAAATGGGCAGAGGTAACAGACTGTCTAATTTTGCATGATGATATGGACTCAGTCAGTCTAGTCCTATGTGACCCTAATGCTTCCTGCAGATCACACCGATCTGAAATCACTCTCATCCAGAAATTTCTCTGCATAATTTCTCATCCTCTTATCTCTTAGTCCTGCCATCCAGTGTTCTTTCTGATTTGGCTGTAGTCATTCCAATTTTGCCATTCCAAAGGTAAAAGAAGAAAAAGTATATTTGTTTTCATCCTGTGGATAGCGTAATTCAATATTGACTTTGCCGATAGGAGATCTATAAATGGACAGCATGAAAGCACAGCTGAAGGAAACACTATTGGAGCCAGGGACATAATTTGACAAAGTTCTCTATAATCTTGCATAGATGTGATTGTGGTCAAAATATGCTGCTTACTGGCCAAAATACTGCCTACATAGGATGCATGTCTTCATATTTCCCCGATCCATTTATACTCCTATCACTTGGTTAGATCCACAGAATCACAGAATCACAGAATCATCAAGGCTGGAAGAGACCTCCAAGATCATCTGTCAGCACAGCACCATTATAATCACCCCTAAACCCAAGTGCCACATCCAGATGCCTCTTTAACACTTCTAGAGACGGTGCCTCCACCACCCTCCTGGGCAGCTTATTCCAATGCCTAACCACTTCTGCAGTGAAAATAAAATTTCTGATTTCTAACCTGAACCTCCCCTGGCACAGCTTAAGGTAATTTCCTCTCATCCTTTCACTTGAGACACGGCAGAAGAAACCAACACCTGCCTCACTATGGTTTCCTTTCAGAGAGCTGTAGAGAGCACTGAGCATGAGTCTCCTCTTCTTCAGATTAAACAACGCCAGTTTCCTCAGAAGTTCCTCAGAAGACATGTTTTCTAGGCACTTCACCAGCTTTGCTGCCCTTCTCTGAACTTGCTCCAGCACTAAAATGTCATTTTTGAAGTGAGTGGCCTGAAACTGAACACTGTATATGAGGTGTGGCCTTGCCAGTTCTGAGTACAGGGGGACAGTCACTTTCCTAGTCCTGCTGGCCACACTATTCCTAATATTTGGGGCCTGGTAATGCAAAATTTGTAAGCATTTTAAGGGTCCATGGTGGGAAATAGAAAAGTACTCTAGTGTAAATAAACTTATGAGAGACACTAAGTCTACTGTCAGGACAAACTATAATTCAATAAGTATCTAAATCTATTAAAAATCAGTGTAAAAATTTTTGAGCTTTTTTTCCCCTAATTTAACCATCCTCTTAAATAACTTTGCAGATGTACTTAACTGCAAGTATTATAATCAGTTCCACCGATTTCAGTAGCATCACTCCCAGGTACAACTTAGATGCAACTTACTATGCATCTAAATCACTGCAAGGCTTTCATTTGTTTTTGTCAAATTACACCAAAACATTGACAGCTGATAGAGGTAAACATGCTTACATTACATTACATTTCTTACTTTGTCAAGGGCTGCTTTTTCCAATTTGTCTTTTGCAACTGCTAGTTTTTGCTCCAGATCTGTTAGCTGTTGTGCCTGTGGGAATCAAGAAAAAAAAGCTGATGCAATCTGCAATGCATTTTTTCTTGTGAGAGAGGAAAGAATATAAATTTTACAAGTAAAATATGTGGGTTTGGTCAGATTTGCTTTTCCTGAGGGAAGAAAAAAGTTATGGTCAAATCTGCTCCATTTATGTGAATTCAAGTTTATAATAATTCAATGTCAATAGCAAAGTTAATTCCATACTAAAAAATATTTAATATTATGCCATAATATCCTTCTGGAAAATTCAAGGTATTCAGATGTCTTTTAATTATTTTGTTCACTTGTCTGACTTTTGAGTGCAATTTGAACATTATTTTGTAGTTATAAACATTGAAATGCCAACATTAAGCTAACTTGGCATAAACAGAGAAATTTGAAAACACCCATTCTTGCACGCAGACACCTTATGAAATTATACTATCTACTAGTATACAAGGTGGTAAATCCAGATTTTTTTTCCTCCATGTCTTTTTCTGGAAATATAAAAGGAAAATTCACGAGAATAGCTAGCTATGCAACTACATAGTTGGAAAGTATTTTGGGAGACTTGTGTTTGAAGTCAGGATCAGGCAAGTAGCCTGGACCCTGAGTGGAAGGACTGCTGGTTCTATATAATATATATATTGTGTATGGAGTGCAGGGGTTCAGAAGATCCTTTTAAATGTTCAGTAAATAAAGACAGTTATTTTCTCTTTCCTTTCCTAGGACGTGTATAAACCCAGCCTGCTTGCTTGAAGGAAATATATTCTCTGCAAGAATTTTCCGTTTTAGGGAAGCAGGAGCTCCCAGATTCCTGCGGTTCTCAGCCTTGCCATTAGTAACACATTACTATGCAATCAAAAGGAATAAGGATTCTTTTGCTGTTGTATCTGAAAAAACCCCAGCCCAGTCATTGTTTTCCAGGTTTGAAAAGGGAACCATAGAGAAGGATACTGGACTAGCCAGTTATCTTTCCTCTCTGAAATGCTGATTAAGTAAATACACATTTTGTACATGCAGAATAATTGGATAAAATTCTCATTTCTCAGATAAAGAGAAACAATTTTTATTTAATTAATTTTTATTTATTTAATTTCTCAGATAAATAGTAACAATTTTATTTAACAATAAATTTTTATTTCGACACAGTGTTTGTAAGCACATTTTCCCTTGACATCATCCCATACTCCCAGGTTTCTGGAGTTCATCCCCAGAAAAAATTCAGAGATTTTTTCCTTGACAGACTTCTCATGATCTCATGCACTCTGCTGATTGTAGCATAGCTTAATGGATAGCCACACAACATAAATGCTGTGTAGTGTAAATCCTGTAAAGGTGGTTAACTTGATCTCTGCTGGGGTAATGACAGGCCTTCCAGCACATGTCACAGATGAGGTGATGAGCTTAGGCAAGCCTGCAGTCCCCAGCAGACAGCTAAAGTGATGTTTATTAGCATTAGGCATAGGCTGTACTGCCAAATAAAATGTCAAAAATCTGGAATTTTCAGTTCCCAGCTCACGTAAAGAGCTTAGTTGCATTTTAAAACAGGATTAGGCATTTATCTTCAGATTTATCACCACATTCACAGTTTCATTAGTCAAAACCAAACTTGCTTCAAAGTGGAAGTCAACTGTTTGTTCAGATGTGGAAAAGTCTCTTGTGCATTGCAGTCCGTAATTCCCACTGCATCACATTTCTTACACCTAACATCAGTCACTGTCACAACACACATATCAGACCACTAGTTTGGTCCTTTAGTCTGGCAACAGAAAATCCACTACAGAAAGAATCCTTCCATTTTATCAGTTTGCAAAATTGAAGTGGACTGATCACTGGTTTACGAGACAAAAAAATTACTAAGATATAAGAAATTGCTAGAGTTTGGTAACTTTTGGATTTTTTCCTAAATATGGGATACAGTATCACTCACAATAAACACAGTCACAGACAATGTTTGAAAAGACTGAACATTGACTCTATGTGATGCAGGGACACTTCTCATTAGATACTAGAACTAGAAGAAATTTCTCACATCATTAACATTTTTATATTGCTACTTATTAAATTATTTTTCAGTACAGCTATACAAATTAATACATTCTCAATTAAAGAGAATCAAGATTTGAAAAGCTATATCTAGCTGTATAACTTTAATTGCCACTAAAAGGAAATTATACAACATAACACTTACATGATAAATGCGAGGCTAGGATGGCACCTCTGATAGCGTGCATTGCTGAAGAATTAGAATCAGATGGAAGATGGTGAGGCCCAGAAAATTAGGCAACTTCTTCCTTCAGCACCATCAGTGTTACAGTTTAAATCAGTGGAAAACCAGAACTACAGTTATGAATTTGAGCCTGTCTAGTTTCCTTCAATACATGCGTTACATAGGCATCTGAAAATCTTGGAAGTTGAGAGAAAGCAGGTAATGGTGGTTAGAAGTGACTACTGTTTTCTTCCTTGCAGGGGAATGTCTGGTGCTATACAACACACTGAACTCAATGAAACTGCTTCCATATCAAAAATCAAGTTGGAGGAAAAGTACTTAAGTTCTTTAATTGATATTTTCTGTGACAAAGTGTCCTGGGTCGCAGTGTATTCTATTACCATCTTCATGAGCTGTTGAAACCAGGTGTAGCAATGTTTCTTGCCTCCTCCCTCTGGACTATCTTCTGTTAATGGGCCCATCAATGCCTTGCCTTATTACTCACCAACCCACTGTGAGAGGCTCTGCCCAGGAGGAAGGAGCCAAGCATTCCCACCTGGATATAATCTGGGGTTTGGAACAGCACAGGCAGCCTTTTCCACTGGATTCCCAGAGGAAGACCAGACCCTTCTACAGAATCACTGCTTCAACAGAACCATCACTCCAGGAGGACTGCAGCCACCACTTAATTGGACTGCTACCAACCCCCTGACCATCAGGGGGTCAGATTGTACTCTGTCAGTGGGTTGTGTTTTTTTTTGTACTATTGCATTTATTTTATTTTCCCTATTAAATTGTATTTCTGACTTGGAGTCTCTCACTAGTTTGTTTTCAAACTAGTACACAAAGAATTACTATACTGTAAGTACACTGTTCACATATAGGAAAACATTTGTGGTTTATGGTGAAAAGTAATTCTTCCAAAGGACAGGTTTCAAATATATTAGTGAAGTTTTTCTGAATTGATCATTTACCAAGACATATTCTCATTCTTCATAATACTGTCATATTTTGATAGACTAAAATTTTCTCTAACATTCATGTATATTTATTTCATTTCACAGAATACTGAACAAATAGCTCAATGATATCAATCCAACTGATACCAAGTAAGAATAAAATTCTGGCATTAAAAATGCATTTTGATGTACCATTCACTTGAATGTAGTGATAGTTATTTACATCTTAAGTCCAAATCTGCAGAATAATCAGATTTTTTTTCTGAAAATTTTTGTCTCTCAAGGCTAAATTCATATTGCAGTAGTTTCACTGCTGCAATTTAGAAGTGTTTTAGGGAGTTGAAATGAATTAACATGGCTTTGATACTGAATAAAGAAAAGGACAAACACCAGTAGGACTACACAAGCCCAATTCTAATAAGCTGTAAAGAGTCTTTAAAAAGACTATCCTGGAAGATCTAAAAAAATATTAAATTTCTCTTAGGTATTCTTATAGAATGAGGTCTTTGAGAGGAAGCAGTTAAACAGCAGCCTTCCAATGCCTAAAGGGTGCCTATAGGAAAACTGGAAAAGGACTTTTTACAAGGACATGGAGTGATAGGACAAGAGGGAATGGCTTTAATCTGAAAGACGGTAGGTTTATATTAGACATTAGGAAGAAATATACTTTCTGTTTTATTCTTTTCTGTGAGGATGTTGAGGCACTGGCCCAGGCTGCCCAGAGAAGCTGTCGATGCTTCAACACTGGAAGTGTTCAAGGCCAGTTTGGATGGGGATTTGAGCAACCTGGACTAGTAGAAGGTGTCACTGCCCATGGGCCCCTGGTGGAGGGAGTTGAAACTACAAGGTGTCTAAGGTCCCTTTAAACAAAAACCATTCTGTTTCTATGAAAAACATTTTTCTTCATTCTCTGAGAGAGTTCACTGAGCAAATAACTGTCAGTGAAGTACACTTTTCTAACTCACTTAAATGAATGTACTTACCTTTACTCATTATGAATCACATTAGACTAAATGCCTACATGTCTTTGGAATAATGACTTAGAATGTTCAAGAATTTATAAACAGCATATTAACTAATACTGAGATGTTCATATTCCTCAAAGTCACTTGAAAGCAACAAAACGGGTGAGACAAGTTTTGTTATCCGAAAAACAGTCGCTAGAAGCTTTATGGTTCTCGCTTCCTTAGTCAAATCAGAAAAAAATAAAAACATTCACTAGTAGTCTTTTGTGTACCATTGCAGAAGTTATACTGATGCCTTAGTTTTAACTTTTATATTTTTCAAATCCTGTACTGCCTAGTGTGTAACTCTGAAGTTTTGTGGGGCCTGTTAACTAGTTCTCTCATGCTGGTTAGACATAACAAACCCTCTCTTAGGTTTGCACTTCAAGGACACCTTGGTTGTCCCAGGCCCTAAAATGTGTAAACTAAAGCCTTGAGAGGAGGAGCAAACTTGGGGTAACTTATATCATCAACTGAAATTATAATTGGAGAATTAACCCTGATATGCAAATGGACCAAATTCATAAAAGTGTGAAGAACCCGTGACCCAGGGTCCATCTTGGGTGGAGGCCCTCAGAGGCTTTACACTCCCAAGGTGTACCTTTGATGGCCCTTCAAATAAATACCTGCTTTTATTCTCTTATTCTTGTCTAGCCTGTGTTTTCAGGTAGCCACTTCAAGGCATCAATACCTTTTGTTTTTTCTAGAAAATTAATATTTTAAATGATCTTTTTTGGGGCAAACATTACCACATACATAAAAGGAATAAATTACTGTTGGATTATGTATTACTGGTGACATTAGGGTACATTACAAATAAGCTCCAAATACAGCTTCTGTAAGTGTTCTTTTTGGTATTTTACCCTGAAAATTAGATCCGAACTCCCTTCTTCTTCCTAAACCTAGCTAGTCTATAGGCTTTACAACTGACCTCTCCCCCTGTAAGTCCTCCCATTTCTTCTTGGAAGTCAGACAAAACCTTCAGTGTCTCATCCTTGAGGTGAGTTATTAGGCTTTTCTGAAGGTATAGGCCAACAAAACCAGGCTGTGACTCTATTTCTGTGTAAGATTTAACAAACCAAATAGCACAATGACTAATTGAAAAAAAAATTTTTTTTCTTCTGAGAAGTACCAGAGACAGGACCCCTTTAAATAATCCAATACTTGGTGTGGGTCAGAGGGAGGCAACTGTCACCTTTAAGTTATATTTGATCCCTAATATAGTTAGCATTAATAGTGCGATACAAAGTCCACTCCTAGAATGTTACAAGCCCAGTGTTACAAGTACGGGTCAGGTGGGTAATGCAGCCCCACAGCTGTACAGCTAGCTTCTACAAATACTGCATGCTTGTTAGCACAGTCAAAAGAGGGTTTTAACAGGCTTTTCACCTTTTTCCCCCCAGAAACTTTATACAGCATGTCAATATGGAATAGAAAATAAATAGTGATCCCTCTTGCTATTGTTGGTGCTGAGATTTTTTTTTTGTGTTTGGTGGTTTATTTTAAACTCACAACTTTTCAAAACGCTTAAGAAAAAGGACTTAATCAATTTTCTTTCTTTTCCTTATGCAAAATTTAAAAGGCTTTTTTTTTTCCCCCCTTTTTTTCCAGAAAAGCTTTGATTATGGCTTAACGCTAGAAGGATTACTCAGACATGCAGAGATAAACATAGTCATGTTTGGGTTCTCTTTATTTCAAGGCATGATACATTGGGATTTTATTTGGTTATTTCAGAACTTTCAAGAACATATTTTATTTCATGCAAAGGATTTCAGTTTATTAAGGATTACATTACCACACTATAGTGGGTTTGTTCGCATTCT
>VYZQ01004776.1:10418-26558 GCA_013400655.1 Mystacornis crossleyi
AGCGCAGCGGCTTTGCCGGAGCGGTTCCAGACCCCGTGGAGACGCTTTCGGGATGGTCGCGGCACCCCTCGTCCACCACGCACCAACAATAGGCTGCACAGATTGAAAAGTGTGGATTTGGCTCTTGTGGCACCCTGCCCTGATGCCCTTGCAATGCCTTTTGGAATGCCAGTGTCCCTGAAGCTGTAGGTTCTGCAGCTCTCTGAACCCTAGCACAAACCCCAAGGATACCTTGTCATTGCTTCTGAGTTCCCATTGCCAGGTTAGGCACTGATTCAAAAAGTGTAGAGTGAGCAATCTTGGAACTGTACTGTGATGAAAATTCTTCATTCACAAATTTGGAAATGAAGGGAAAACAATTGCACGGGTTGGAATGACAGGAGGTGCATGAAAATGAGCCGAGACTTCCTGAAACCTGTTGGCTGTATCCAGGAAGCTAGGGCTGATCAACATAAGCAGACTTCTCTGTTCTAAGGATGTGGTTATGCTGGACTTCAGGAAGAAATGTGTCGTTGTTTGACTATTCTCCTTAAGGTAGGATGGGAATATTCAATGCTGGTAAAGATTTTCTTGTGTAGAAACAATGCAATATAGAATGCAAGTAAATTTATACGGATAGAATTTTTAATTTTTAGGTAAATAATTTAACATGAATTGAATTATTATTAAAATTGCTCAGAATAAAACTTTGAAACCACATAGATGTTACAAGAGAACTATTGCAGATTCCAGTTTTCAGGCTGAATATGGAACTGTTCAGGTTTTTTTTCTAAAAAAATGCATTACACCACTGTTTTGATACATTCAATTTTGAAAGCCAAAAAAAAGTTCAATTACTCTTAACAGTAGTGAAACTTCTTCAGGGAAATTGAAAAGCCTGTTGTCACATACAGTCTATAACTTTACAAGGTGCATTTTTGACCTGATTATTGACTCCACTCCAGTGCAGAGCAAGTTTGACAAGCTTACTACAGCTTTCTTCATGCTGAAATTCAGCAACAGAAGTTTTATAATCCAGTCATGGAGGATCTTGAAAGGGCAAGCTAAGCTTGTGTTTGCTGAATACTTTCTTATAAAAAATCAAATTTGATACATATGTAACATATGTTTTTATGTAAAATAAGTTGTTAATGCAAGATAGTTTTTGACTGCAGAAGCTTCACATTTGTCATCTCTTCGTTTCAGCTGGTATCCTCTAATTTTTAGTAAGTGCACTGAAGAATAGAAGAACGAGTGTATGCCAGGCTGTGTAAATCTTGCCATATAAATCTTCCAAAATACGTGCTGCTTCCAAATGTCTTTAGCAGTTTAAAAGAAAAAGAAAAACCAAACTCAAACCAAAACAAAAATACATGTGTACAGTGTAACAAAGGCAGTACACCCTCTTGATGCTTCTATTGCTGCTATTATTTTTTGTTCAATCTATCAGATGACTTAAAATTTATAAACTATTATCTGGAGAAAGGAAGTCCATTGTAACTTATAAGATTAGTTATATTTGTTTCATAATGAACTGAATATACGATTATATTTTCAGCTGTGATACAAAACTGAAAACAAAAGAATGAAAATAAGAAATAAAAAACTAATACAGAAGTGCTATATAAATATCTTCAGTGGAATTTTCTTGGCAAGAGATCTGTTTTCTTTCTCTTATTTAGCCGCTTCAAATTATTTTTTTAGATGTTCTTAATTAAAAAAAGAATCCTCCCCCTCTCCCCTCACCCCCCACCCTCCCCTCTGTCAGACTCTAGGTCTCATGCTTTTGACATTTGGCTTGTGGCTTTTATTTGACATAAACAATTTCTTCAGTGTTTTTTCTGAGTATAAATAGAATTTTTATTTTGTTTTAAATGATTGCAGAATAAAATTGCCCCATCACTGGAAGTGCTCAAATCCAGGGTGGATGGGGCTTCAAGCAGCCTGGTCTAGTGGCAGGTGATCTTGCCCATGGCAGTGGGGTTGGAAGTAGATGATCTCTAATGTCCCTTCCAACCCAAACCATTTTATGGTTGTATGGTTCTATGTAATCGACAGAAGCAGTAACAGATTTTCTTTTTCACAAGGTGGCAGTATTGGATTAAACTGCATGATTGTGAGGGTTTTTTTCCTCTTATGTTTTCCATCATTAGGTGGTATGATTATCAAAATAGGAGAAAACATACTACTATACCTACAATTTAGATATTATTATAATTTATGCAATTTATTTATTTCCTTCTCTTGGTGTAGAGCTTATAGATGAGTCACTGAAAAATAAATCAGCTCTATTCATCTTTTCTTTGTATAATTTACCAGACTGCATTTGACCTGCATTTGACGAGGTGATAGATCCTCTAGGTGAGTATTTGAGTGGAATGAATAAGTGTGGGCATTTCCATATGGATATTCCTTTTTCCCAAAGTATCAACCAATTTTTTTTTTTTTTACAAAGAAATAAGTTTTGGATCATATAACAACAAATGTGCTCTTGAAGAGCAGACTGCCTTGACTATGTTAAGAAGTGTCAGTTCCAAAATAGGAACGATCCAATGCAGTAATTCTGGGAGAAAACATTTGGACTGGAAGTAATGAAAACCACTGCTACTTTCCATATCTGTGCACAAATGGTTGAAATGCAAAGGAGAAAGTGGCCAGTCGCAAAGAGGGAGGACAGCACTGAATCTTTAATTTATTGAGGTGTATATATCTATCTCCCCATAGGATTTGCACGTGTTAATAATTCTTGGCAAACAGAAAAAATCTGTAAGCTTAAACTGTAATTGTTCACTGATTTTGTTGTGAGTGGTTCACGTTGTTCAATTGAGAATGTTCTGTTTACATCTCATACGTTATTACCATTGTCTAAACTTATGGAAATATATCTTTTTCTTTCTGTGAATATAGGTATAAATAATAATAATACCCTTTTATCATCCGTGGGGTTGTCTTTGTTGAGGGACCTGGTTGCACATGGTGGGTAATGAAGAGAGATGGAACAACATGTTGTGTACCACAGGGAGATCTGATTGTTGGGTGGGAATCATCTGTAATGTAAAATGCCCATACACCACTGCTTGCTGAGTGTCACTGTTTGTACATAGCTGTATATATAAATGTGTGTGTAGAGCTAGAATATATTGTTGTGGGCATCGAACCGATGATATGGGATAAGGGGTGGAATGTCATGGGCTGACTTTATGCTGTTATATCCCATCTCACCGGTCTGTGCCCAGACATGATTTCTGTGCCTTTAAAACTGAGCCCAAGAGAGAAGAGATGAAATGAAACAGTTTTGGTGTTTTCAAGGNATCCTTTCAGTAATGGCATTGCAAAGATATAGCTGTTTTTCTGGAATAAGTTGTGGTAGTGGAAGTCTCATAAAAATAAAAGGAAAATAAATAACAGTACAAATGCACTGTGTTACAGTTCCTTCAGTCGAGAACTAGCTAGTGACATATCTTTCTTGTATAATACTTGGCATTGGATCTGTTATTACTTTTGCTTCAGGCATGGGAGTCCTTGGAAGTGTTGTGGAAATAAAATGTCTGCTGGTTATGGTAAGTGGAAGTCAGCCCCCAACTTTCTTGAAAAAGGAAGGGAATGTTGTGTTCATGAAAAATGTGATCCTGTCTTGATGTGATTTCCACATCCAAATTTGTTGATAGAAAGACACATTTAGATAAAGTCCTGGCTCAAATGAAATCTCAACTCAACTGAAGATCTTTCCATATCACTGCATGAAATTTTCAATGACAAAATACTTGCAGCTTTATGCAGAAAATATTTTAACCACTGTATTTATTAACATAAATATTTTAAAATACTTAGTATGTGTTGAAGAAATAAAGAAAAGCCTGGTCCAGAATATTGCAACTTCAAGGCACAGGTAGCTACAGTATGGCTACAATACTGAAATATCAAAGTACGATTAAAAAATTACCTATGTAGACTAAAGTAAAGACTCTGTATTTATGCACAGTTCCTGCTTTTTAAGGGAAGGAATCTTTAATTTCTGAAAAATTGCACTATAACTATACATTCTTATTATTGTTTTGATACCTTTTTTCCTCCATTTTTTGTTTATTGTCACCCTTTTTGAGAGATCTATGTTAGACTGTGTGAAGGCTGAAGCAGAGAACTGTGCTACTGATTCATTTGTTAAACACTACAGATATAAATTTGCACAGCAAAGAGGGGAGCCCAGGTGCTATAACCAGGAACCTTCTTCCTTCCTGCTACTACCTAGGCATGCAAACTGTGTTTGCCTCCCAGTTTGTTAGGTGATGAAAGAAAAGAAGTGTCTCATTTCCAACTTCCATGGAATCATCTAGTATCAGAGCATCTAAATAATGAGGGGGGGGAGGGGGGGGAAATTTGTTTTCACTGGAAATAAGCAAAATCAACTATACTTTTAATTCTGAGTCTTATAGCTCAAATGAGTTCTTAAATAGGCATGAGACTTAGGTACCATTTTCCTTCAAACAGGAAATAAAGAATTAAGAATTTTCTTCAGTGAAGCACAGCCGCTTAAAAACAGCTTTTGTTCTTCACTTCCAAGAAAGTTATGGCTATGTCTTCAAGCCCAAAACAGTGAGTTGTGCTTTGTTTGAAGTCTGCTTTTTAGACTATGATGTCACTTTCTGCAGGTTTTCAGGAAAAGAAATTCTTATTTTTGTTGAAATCAATCTAAATAATAATCATGAAGGATTATACATGAGCTTCTGGAATTTTTATTGTATTGTTCACTTATTCAAAATAATGTTTATACATAGCTTGGCTTTGGGGACTTTTTCAGTATATAAGTTTTCAAATCCTGGTGTTTCTAACACAGATGGCAATATTGGTGCTGATAATTATGAAACAAAAAGAAGAGGTATGGTAAATAAATTATGTGAACCTGCTGATAACTTCAAAGTTGTTTCTGCAATTAATTAGAAAATATCTAATAGTCAGTTCTCACTGTAAGATGTATTACCATTTGATTGAAGTTGACTATTCTACATGTTGACCAGGAATAGTAGAACATGTGAAAAACTTAATTTGAGGAATTCAGCATGGTCCAATATAATAAATGGGAGTGCATGGAAATATATTTCCAATTTCTGCCCTGCAAAAAAACATACCCTTCCTATTCAGGAATGTGGAATCAGCAGTGGAAGGGACAGCTTTATTCCTTATTGAGGGATTACTCAGGAAGTCCCTCTTTCCTAGGTATCTGCAGGGCTGGGAGGAAGCACTAGATGCTGAGCTGTGTCTGTTAGCAGGTGACAGCAGTAGTCCCCTGTGCACTTGATAGTTGGAGTTACTGGTATCATGGCATGGAAAGTATACCAATGAATTACTAACTTTATTGTTTGAACCTGTATTTTAGGTACAAGCAGAGATATAATCTAAGGAAAATGTATCTTCGTTTTGAAAAACAGCAAGCCAGAATAAATACCAGCGTAGCTGTTCTCTAGTAAGTGTTCCACTTTGAAGCTTTATTCAGTCATTTATTTTTCTACATATAGCGACTGCAATAGCTTGAACAGTTCTCACAGTGTTATGTGTAAGGCAATCTATACTGAATCAATATCAGCACTTCTCTATCCCGTAATTTCAAAATCTGTGGTTTAAGTAAACCTCCAATGATAGTGTTCTCATAAGGTTCATATGGTTCTCCAAAGCCTGCTGCTATTCAGACGCACTGTAGCACAAATAAATTACTTATAGTCCTTCAAAGAGCATCTGTATCATCAAATTTCTTCATTAAATTTTGATTTATAATGATGGAATCATCCCTGTTTTATATGATGGTTTTACATTTTGAAAGATTTAAACTGTCAGGAATAATGCATTCTGGAGTCAACTATTTGTGCTAGAAAAATTGATTGAAAATTTGAAGTTAAATTTATTTTATATCAGCTGTAATTTCACTTGATCTCAACCTTAATTAAGTGCTGTTGAAGTATAATAAATTATGATTACATCATCATTCACAGTGAAAGCTTTTGAGTTTTGTTTTTAGGATGGCTGTAGCAAGGGAAATGAGTTGGAGAAGCTTAATTTTTTTATTGCTTTGTGATGAAACCTTTCAGTGGCCTAGGATTTCTCCTCTGCATACATTCCCTGATACACTCTCTCTAATTAGACTGTCTATGATCAGCTTTTCTACTTCATTTACTGTTGAAGGTGTATTTTAACAGTCTCAGCAAAGATGTCTATTCTAGGGCCAATATGAGCTTTTAACTCTCCTAGCCTACAGCAGTACATGTCCTGGCCGGATTCTGTGGTACTCACAAAAGCTTGTATAGCATTAGGTCTAGAAATAATTTTCGGTTTGTGCTTATTTTTACACGGCGCAGTGCTTATTAAAAGTAAGTATGAGAAGTGGGATTTAGTATTTCAGGACAGATCAGGTGGAACTAAAGTGTTTCCTGGCTCTTTTGGCTCCAGTGGGCAAATCACCTTGTGCCTGCCTGTGCTGTGTATGTAATTTGGGTTGCTTCATTTATCCTTCCCTTTGGCTTTCACCTTTCTCATTAGTGCAATGGGTATGATGTGTCTTAGATCATATTTGACAAACTGATTAGAATGCTGCTTGCAAGTAATCCTTGAAGAAGTCTGAATATCAATAAAAGATCAAGGATTGTACCATCCATCTCCACTCTTACCAATATGCATATATCAAATGCTATAAATATTTATTAACAGGTCCAAAATCAATGGAACAACAGAATTGATGATTTTATTTCTGAATACAAGATAGAGAGTCTGACTGAGCAGGAACTTTTGTGGAACATTCTGAATGCTGTGCAGCACGATGTAAGGAAAAAACCTACAAAATATCACCTCTAAAAATACTGTATTGACCAGAAATATGAATACAAATCAGAACTTATTTTTTAAAAAATCTGATTTGGTAAAAAATTAATTTTTCAATATATGCTGCTATTATCTGGTGTGGGTTGGCAGATTCCTTGCTGTTATATGGGTCACTATTGATAAGAATAAGCTTTTGAAGGACTTCTCAATTCATGTAGGAGAAGAAGGTTCTGGTCACTGAAAGCTGAAAAAGTTCCTGCTGTTGAAAAAATTAATGAGAGTCCTGGTATTTTCTACAGTGCTAGATACCATAACAACTTGATCTGCTTAGGTCTCAAGGGTGACGTGAACCAAGCAGAGATGTTATTACGTCCAAGTAGAGCTCCTACTGTGAGAACATTTGAATAGGCTTTGCACTGAGACTCTCAGAAATAGTACTTAAAGTCTAAAATGATCTTGCAAATTAGTACGTTCAATGCACATATTTAGTTATAAATCAAAATATTTTCTGTGGCCCGGCAGCAGGTGATTTGTTTACTTTTTTTAGAAAAGCCCTTGTAGTGGGTTAGTTCATGTTTTTATCTTCTGTGAGACAAGAATAGGGAGGAATACAAAGCAGGCTCCAAACTTTAAATAATATAAAGAAGTTTATTAATAGAACTAAAAGTAAAAAGAAGTAACAAGGATTTATTTCAGTCAGTCTACCACTCTATAATAGTCTTTCATCAGTTCATTTAGGGAAAGGAGTCTCTTTTGTCCATGCTATGGAGCTTCTTCATGCAGCAGTCTTCTCATGCAACAGTCTTCTCATGGCTTCAGTGTCATAGCACAACAGCCGCCCGTGATGGTTTTTTGTTGGCATGTGTGAGTCCCTACCTCGATTCACAGCTTTCCCCGCTACTGTTTCGAGGGTTCACTCTTAGCTAATGGGGTATTAGTTTAAGGATGAGCAGTTCCAGAGCAAAGGTTCTCTTCATCTATCTCTAGGATCATCTTCATCTCCAGGAACAGAGGTTTTCTTCTTCTTCCCTGGGAGCAAGGATCTTCACCTCATCACTAACTCTCTCTGTTCAGTGCTGCAGTGGGGTTTACCGCAACCTTCCTGGAGACGGATATGCCTGTGGAAATAGTCAGGGAAGTGATATTTGCATGGATGTTCATCGATATTCTTTATTTTTCTCCTAGCCTCATGGCATGGGGGCCTGGTCTTGACTGACGACCCCTGGGAAAAACCCCAGTATTCCCAGGGGGAACATGAAAAAGCCAGTGGGGACAGGATTTGGGTACTTGTCACCAGAGAACAGGGAGTCTGGAAACCCTGTGTAGCCATGCTTTCACTCCCAAGGCCCAGCCCCCTGGAGCGGGGGGCCCAACAGTTCAGGGTTCTCACTGGATCACAGCCACTTAAACATTTACCCATTTCAGCACAGGCATCTTTTCTTGTGACTACAATCGAACGCTCTACCCTCCGTGCTTATCATAAATTACAAGGGAGTCTCTGATGTATCATAGTCCATCACCATAGCTTTACAAAAGAATCTCAGCTTAAAGCATCTCCTCTATCTCTTCTCTCTGGGCTTCAGCTCTTTCTTCTTCACTGACTTAGGTGTCACTAATCACGGTGTGTATTCATGTGTTTGTGCCTTTCCCTGTCCCTCTAACCTGGGAAAGGATTGGTGTTTGAAGGTTTCATCTCTCTGGGGAACTTAGAGCACTGAAGGAGTTAATCTTCCCATGCCCTGGCAGCTGGAATTTGTCTGTCTCTGATAAACTGGAGGCTGGAGCTGGTCTCAGTGTAAAGTTTCGTCTCGACGGCCAGACCGGAGAGGGAGGGGGCCATCTCGGCCTACACAGAGCCACAGGGCTGCTCTAACCAAGCAGGAATGGCTGAGATGTTAAGCCAAGCTGAGCCATGCTGGGGGAGGCCGACCCACACGGAGCTGCGGGCCACCGCCCGGCCCCGCCAGGGCCAAGACAGAGAAGGGCCGTGGCCCTGTTCCCCACCAGCCGAGCGGGCCAGGCCCAGCCAGGCCCAGCCCTGGCCTGCAGCGCTGAGTGGCCAGGCCCAGATTACCTGTCTGGAGACCGGAAGCGAGAGAGAGCTTCCCAGGTCTGTCTGTCTTTAACTGATGTTTTTTGCAGAGGCGTGTCAGCTTCTGAGTGGCTTAATAGAGCTGTCAATATTCAAATTAGTCAATTGATGGGTTCTATCAGGTTCTGGAGGAAGTTACAACAGCTCTTTGCAACAAACATCATTTCCTTGGCTGGTGGAATAATTTTTTTCTTAACTAAAACTCCAAGCTGTGCTAACCCATGACAGTCCTTTAATGTATTTGGATGGTGTCAATTATTTTGGAAGTTGTTAGCAATGTTTTTGACAAGTGATCTGCTATCCACCTTTCAAATTAATTCTGCATGATGAGCTTTTATTAAAAACACTATAGTTTAACAGCTTAATATGGTTTAATATGCTTCTATAGATCAGCTGTGAGTCCCTTAATATGACTTCTTACAGAGGTGAGTTACATAATTTTTAATGAGTGCTGAAGATAATTTATGATTCCAGATAACTCACAAAGCATATATGTCTAGTCTCAAGATTACAAATGCATTTGTAATGTATTTTTAAAATCTGTTCTTTGAAAATCTATTCATTGCATTCATGATTTCTCAAGTGATTAATGGTGACCCCATTATGTCAATGTTGCAGCTAGACTATGTGCTGATATACTTGACTGCAGTTTTATTGAACTGTTGTAGGAGTAGAGAGTCACCACCTACCCAGATGCTGGAATAACTGGAATCTGCCATGAAAAAAAAACAAAAAACCAACGATCATTAACAGTGTTTTACAGATTCTGTCATGTCCCAAGGGATTCAACATACAGTATGGTAAGAAATAAAAAAAATTTTCTTGAACAATGTAACTTTTGCTACTAAATGGACTTTAAAAAAAGAACAAAACATATTTACCTTCAAGATGTGGCTTACAATTGCCAAAGTTTTAACAGTATTCATTGTTTTGTCTCTGGTCACTCTGAAGCCTTGGTTTTTACTTGTTAGCTGTCAGTCATGTAGGCAGTTCTAAATTAAGGATGCTTCAATAGAACAGAAGTTATGCCTGGTCAATATCACAGGGAAATTTAGAAGTGGTTTAAGAAGCATCTTGGAATAAACCCATGCTGTGCAAATCAATGATGACAATGGAAAGCGGCAGTATATAAAAAGTATCCACTACATTTTCCACCTTTAACGGTGAGCAGTGTCTCCACTTGTTTGTATTATCTGTTTCCAGAGCATCTCCAATAGTTTACCAGAGAAGTGGGATGAGCAAGACACTGAAATATGGCGTGTTCTGTGAGACAAGTTCATGTTAGCATTTATGTGTCTGAATACCGAGGGACCAGTTTGCATAGGACCACCTGATATCACCACCTGAGCTGGAGCAAAGTGATAGACATCATCCTCTTCTATAGGCCATGCAGTGTTACTAGGAGCAGCTGATAAGGACCAAAACACAGTGGGCAATGATTGCTTCTTGACAATGCAGAACCGTAAATGATGGGAAGTTGTCCAGTGACATCTGCTGTTGTCTTCCTTTGCTCATCAGTTCTGAATTTCTCCCTGTTTCTACAAACCCTTGTCATTACTAAAAAATCACTTTGAAGTATAGAAAACATTTATGTATATGCTTTATTGTATTTGTACCTATTTAAATCTACATCATAATTTGACAATTGTTTTAAAAAGCAATGGAGTAAATATAGATTTTAACCTGGAAAATATTCACATCCATTTTAGGATGCATAATTCATAAGAATCTATGAAATCTTGAAAATATTCTTTTGAGCATTTACTCGTAAGTTAATCTCTCAGTTAAACACACACAAAAGCAAATTCTGTTTTGAGTAAGTCAGAAGGCCTGGAACATTTCCATACAAAAATATCAGATTTCCTTAAGAACAATCTGTTTAGTTCAGATAATTTAAAAAATGTTATAGCTAACATTCCATAGTAGACATTACTGATGTATTTGCTTTCTGGCAAGTAAATACCAGAACCTGTCATACCACACAGAAAGTTCTATTCTATGTATTTTAAAAAGTGTGTTCTTATAAAGATGCAATATAAGTTCCAAATTGACATGATTTTTCTTGACATCTCCTCATATGTACTTGCTTTCAAAGAACATTTCAATACATAATTTGAAAACAATGCTCTTACCTTAACTGTAATTGCTATCAGCCTAGTAATTACATAGGTAAGACTACTTCTAAGCAAAAAACCACAAAATACTGATATTTTTACTGGGAGTAAAAATCAATCCAGTGCCATTTGGCTTTGACATGCTCTCCAAATTTTTTAAAGATTCCCATCAATTTGAATTAGAAGGTCAAGCACTGTTTACCAACAATCTCCAGAGATTATGTTGTCCAAAATCTGTAAAATGAAGTGATTGAGCAGACTACTCAAAGCAAAAAGCATTTTGAGGTCAGGAAGGGGTTAAAGAGCGTGTAAAATCTCTGCCCCAAAAGACCTCTTTTGTCCTCTATTTGTGCAGAACCTACTTCATGAGTGTACTAAATCAAACAAGACAAAACAATGAAATCTCTCCTCTCACATATCTATGAGAAAATTTTGTTTGGCAGAAAGGAATACAGTTTTCAATATCAAAACAAAATCACGTGAATAAAGAGAAAAAGAATTGGTTGTTCACAGATACCCTGTAGACAGGCAGAAGGCAGGCAGAAGGATTTTCAATAATATCTAAAGTTGTGAGGTTGCATATGAAATCCGTGCATTTTTACTCAGACAGTTAAATGCATGTCCTATTTTACCTCTTCCATATGTTGTACCTTCCCATAGATGTATGTAGTAAAAATATTCTGGCTCTGGAGTGAGCCAGTTCAATAATGAAATAGTTTTTTTTTCATACTCACCTAATCCTCACTAGCACAGAACATGACTGTCTCATGATCCTCAATATACTATCACTGACATGGTCTTGTCAGATGGCAAAGAACTGTTATCCCCATTCAAGAGCTAAGACCAAGAATCATAGAATCATTTAGTTTGGAAAAGACCTTTAAGGTCATTGAATCCAACCATATTTGGATTCATAGGGTACTGAAACATTTAACACTTAACACTGAATTATGTGTCACTTGAAATAGATTTCAAAATACTTCTGTGAATGTGGACCCAAGTGACTTGCTGGACATCACACAGCAAGTCTGTCCCAACGCAGAAAATTCAGCTTTTGTCTTCAGACACATCCTGATCATTCTCCTTTATATCCTCTGCATTGTCATTCATAGGAGCCCAGTTAGCAGTCAGATTGGCTCAGTCATGAGTGAGTTTGAACACTTTCTTTGTTGTTTTCAACTCACCGTTTTTCCTTTCTCAGATGTTTTTTTGATCACACTCATCAGCTATTTAGAAAAGTTAGGAAGAATAATACTTGGTCAAATGAACCATGAACTCTCCTGAGCATTGCTGTGGTGCAAGAATTCTCTGATACATTCTCATGACAGTCTATGAGATTACTTCCAATAAATTTTGATCAGGCTCTACTTATTGTAATCACGATGATATTAACATTTAGTCTTTAATATGTTTGGGTTTTGTTCATGACTACGGTTATGGTAGCATGGCATGAAATTTTGTGTGTTAAAGTTTGAAGTACTATTCTATTTACTAGCTGGCTAGCAAATCTTCCTGGTAAGCCGAATATTAGTTTCCTGAGTGTCTGGATCAACTAGTTCAAAGTGATGTTAATAGTACTGTATAGTACACTGCACTTTGAAACACAAGGAACCCTATATCAGATTTGATCAAGAAAAAAATTACTAAATGTTGCTTCCATAGGCCTTTACTTTTCCTTCCAGTCCTTCTCTGTTTTGTCCTTATCCGTTGTGTAATTTAATCTTGAGAAATTTCACTGAGTCTAATAAATATTGGCATCCTCACCTCTGTTCCCAGGAATGTTGTAGCTGACATCTTTTGTTCTTGCTCAGTGTCTCTTACCATTATTTTAATCAAATTGCTTTAGTGGTTTAGAGTGGAGTGATCTTGAAACCTTAAAATATTCTTTATCCTGTGATCAATGAGGTGACCTGAAACATCTTGAGGAAGGTGCAGTATTACAAGCATATGTGGTAGCATTGTTTATTTTTTCTCTGAAACTTCCCTTTCAGTAATCAATTTTCTGATCCTTATACATTTGGTATCTTTTTTGTTGTTTATAATGAAAATAATTCCACTTCAAATGCTTGCCACAGGTTGAATTTTTTATTTAGAGAACTTCAAATTCAGGGGAGTGCCTCCTTCCCTCCAAGAGTTACGTTTTGGGAAGTAAAGAATACTTCAATCAGTGTGAAGCAGCTTCTGCAAATATACAAATACTTCTATTCAGTCCGCATACGAGGGTTCTTCACTATTCTAGCACAATAAATTACATCCAAATCTAGTAAATACCTATTCATGTCTCACTGGTTTGTTACACTTAAAAGAATTAATCATGTTCCTTGTTCTAAAAGGTTATTAAGGATGAGATTACCTGGCTGAGTACAGCCATGTAAAGCTGGACAAGTATTCTAGTACGTGTGAAGTGCAAAGTACTCCTGTAAAGTAGCAATTCATCCTTTTTTCCTCGGTAAGTATTATAGAATGACATCCTCTTAGGAGTATCATTATTCTTCTGGTTTGAGTGGGAGCCTAGTTGCACTAACTTAGAGATTTTATAACTTGAAATGGTTAACACTAAATGAACTGGATCCCACTTTAATACTATATAGTCAAGAATTCAGAAAGCCCCATATAAAGTTACATGTGAAATTTGCATTTGTTCCTAATGTATCTTAATTATAGAATGATTGTCAATTATGTGCTCACATATTGATTATCACAGTAGGCTAAAATCCAGATTCTTTCAAAATGCACTGAAATATTTTGTACACAAATATTATTTTAGGATGGACCAAAGCAACTTTTAATGTCCTAAGGAGAAATCTGGCATGCCCAAGTGAGAGAAGAATGTGACCCTGTACTTAGGGAAATGGTCCACAATATCTGCCAAGACCTGTATCACCATTCACAATTCATAATGGATGCTAAAATCTCCAGCAAGCACACAGATAACAAGACAATAGACAAATGTGTGTGTGCAAGAAGACAATATATAAAATTGTCAATACTGCCACATATGCTGCTGATGCTTACCAGGAATAACTATAAAAATATCACTGTTAATATAAAATTTATTAAAAAGGAATAAGAATGAATACAGGACAAAATTTATAGGATGGAAAGGTAATTATTTTTTTAATGTTTTGAGATATTAAAATGGGAAAAAGTATTTGTTCACCAATTCATGCAATTCTGATAGGTAGCCACTAGAGGACACAGGGAGCTTAAGAATAATGCAGGACATAGAAAAAATAAGCATAAGATTTGCAGAATGTTATAAATACACTCCTTATACGTAGCCTACACTTAAAAATATATTGAATAAGTCTGAAGCTAATAGCCACATGGCACTGTGCTAACAGAGAAAACGATGTTGGGAGACTGTGCTTCAAAGGAAGCCATGGGAAACAACTCTTAGCAGCTGTGTTAAAGCTCTATAAGCTAATGAGTGGATCCAGTTCAGCTAATTTAGAAGCTGTCACCAAAATTAGGAGATGTCCTTAAAAGAATTATTAATGCAAGCATGCAAGTGGAAATCATAACTCCGTAAATTTTCTATACAAAATAAAGAGAAAAAATAGAGACTGTGGTTGCACAGTCATGTGCTTTCATGTGGCTTAAAAGCACTCTTCTGCTGCAGAGTGGTCCCACTGGCTTCATGTCATTAGCCTTACTCCCACACCTGGCTGGGCACTGGCACTAGTAGCCATGTAGCTCTGTGAGGAATGGATCCAAGGCTCTGATGGGTCCAAAAAATAATCCTGAAATAAAATAGTGATTTGTTTCATATTTTGTTTGGTTTTTTGTTTGTTTCTTTGTTTTGGTTACTTATTTTGGTTTTGGATTCTGTAGTTTGTTTGCTTGTTGGTTGGTTGGTTTGAATGTTTGGGTTTTTTAGTCAACACTTGTCCAGTGTAAAATACATATACATCGTGGGGATTGGAATTTCTGTTCTTCCTCTCTGTACATAGGGTAAACTAAACCCTATCTTAAAATTAGGCTCCCTCTTGCTTTCTTAATATCTTCTGCACCTTATTATATGCCTGGATGCACAGATGGTTAATCTTCAGTAAAAGGACACTGAGTCTTACTCTCAGTGCACTCTCAATGTCTCATGACTTGAAATTTTAAAATGGTTTCAACCTTTTCAGGAGAATGAGACTGAAAACATGTTGCCTATCTCTGTAATTGATTCTCCAGCTATTGTAACATTAGATAGTATAAGGGAATGGGATCAAATGTCAGTACTACATCAAATAAATAGTCATGGTGTTCACTATGACTAGTGTTTGGAAAATTCTTCAGGGGGCTTAAGAATTCATGTGGCTCTGAATAAATCCTACACTGCTCAGTTTAGACTTGAATTTTTATAGAGTTACAAGTACAAGCTAGCTGACATGTAGCAATGTAGCAGGCAGTTTGAAACTGGGTAGTCACTGAGGCTCCAAAAAAATTTTTGGACAAGTTAGGCACAGCTTTACTATACAGCTCTCTACGTGGCTAGGCAGCCCTATAAAAAGAATGGTGTGAGTGCCACCTGGTTATTTTGTTTTCATATTCTGAAAGAAATAAAAATTATAGTTATTTGGTGGTTTGCAATTATATTGCTCATACTGCTCAGTTCCTGAGGGAACAGAATCTGCAGTTCCCACAGGACATTTGTAATTTGTGTTTGGTACTTATCCAAAGCTAATGTAATCAATGTCAGTTCTGTGAATGTCATGTGTATGTTCTGAATGGGAAGCTTCCATAACACTGTTGATAGAGCTACTTCAGTATAAAAGTCATGGGGAAGAGGTGAAGAGGTTTACGTATTTTAAATACTAGTTTGGTCTAGAACATTTTGGATAATTTCAGGTAACACTCAAGAATTTGAGGATCCAAACTCAAAAGAACAGTTCAGATCAAAGAGATAATTTGTCCAGGATGACTCTTTGTAATGAAAATTTGAAACCACTTTTTACTAGATGTATGCTACCAGTTGGAAAGCCATCAGGCAATAACAAAAACCTCCAAAACCTGTTGGAATGCAGGCCCCTGCGGCCTTCCCGCATTTTCCTCTAGGCCTCTTGCACTCAGGCCTTGATGCCAGAGAGAATGTGGGGGATGGGACACACAAAGTCACACAGGTGTGAACTGAGAGTGTAAGCTTTAGTTTTAAGTAAG
>VYZQ01004777.1:5531-17449 GCA_013400655.1 Mystacornis crossleyi
AAACTGCTAAAATTTTCCTTCAGCTGCGGTACCATCAGACTCTCTGGTATATCCATTTCACCTTTGTTAAACAGCACTGAATTTACAACTCTCATAAAAAATTAGATTAAATCCAAACAGTATTTAGACAGAGAAGGAAAAAAGGGAGAACTGAAAGCCACAATCTCCTTTACTGTGAATATCCACCATGTGCACACTGCCCTGAAAGGAAAGAAGCTCTAAGGTAGGGCAGAAAGGAGCAAAAGGGGTGAAGAATGCAACATTACCTCAAACAAATAATGAGCAATACCACTGATAACACCAGAATCTCTCTCATTTTTTGGTACCTTTAAACTTCATCCTTTCCATCCTCTTTCAACTACTCTGTACTTGTTACTAAAGCAACACATTCACCTTGGCACTCAAATTCCATCTTAAGGTTGGAAATACCATTTGGCTGAGCAATCCCAGGGAAAAGAGGGACAGAACTATTCCTCTGAAGGCTCAATGCATTCCTGAGACCAGTCACTGGAAAGCCATAAAGCCCCAAGTCTGGGTACTGTCCTCTTTCTTCCTCAGCTGAGAATTCAAGAGTATTTCCCACATTTTAAATGCCATCAGGACCTGCCTGCTTTGCAGGTGGGAATATCAGTGGGGTGGTCAACGCTCATCCTGTGGCTCCAGAGAGAGAGGGAATGTGGAATACGCAGCAGGCAGGCAGGAGCTGGCTCTGAATTGTCCTGTGAGCCCAAAATGGCACCAAAGATCCACGACTGGGCGGAGAGAATTCCCCACGCCGCAGTTCCTCAGCTCAGGGGCACGGCTACACCACCTGCTGTTGGTTTGCTGCAGGGCAAAGAGAAGCTGGGACCTTCCCAAGATCCAGGTGAGCTCCCCAGTCCGTGTGGCCCTCACACGCCCATGGATGAGTGAGACTTAGATGGATTGCAACTATCCCAGGCTCCCATTTGAAGTGGTTTGATCTGAACCACCAGATTCAGACCTCCCCAGTTATCCACAAGAGTGAGGACAAACTGCAGTGGTGCTCTCAGCTCAGCAGCAGCTCTGCTGACAAAATTTCTGTTTCAAAGGACAAGGAAAGATGACTTGACCCACATAATCAAGGTAAATAGATCCCAAACAGGCCCACTGTGCCATAGGTCTCCGACTTGAATAAGACAAAGATCCTGTAATAGTTACACTTGCACGACCATTGAAAACTTCTGAGGGAGAGGGAGTGGATTTATGGGCTCTCCTCATGCGAGAAACCACGAATGTCACACACATTTATATGAGAGGTACCACCTGTGACTGCTGCTTGACACCAGAATAAAGCACATTTCAGACAGGTCTCCGATTTCCCCACGTCTGCTGTTCAGCTCACTTTGGGGATCTGCTACCTTTCCACCCTCCCTGCCCTCGTGCTGCTAACAAGGCAGGAATTTCAGCTTTAACTCCAGTTATGGTATTGTTGAAGACTCAAACCCGGGGTTGCAATGATCAAAACCCCTTCCATTTGTACCACTTCCACCCACGATCTTTTTCCTCACATCAGTTCAGACAGAGTTGGTTACATTTCTGAGTGCTACACGCTGTTCTGTGCAGAACAAATAACCCCTGCTCCCTGCCCTGTGTCTGATACTCAGTGCCCCCACAAAGGCATCCTCTACCCTTGTATTTCAGTCACCTGTGGCCTTCTGGGCCATATCTCGGCAAAGCAGGAAAATGTACTTTCCTCACAGCATTTCTGGAATTGCATCTTCCCATCACTTCAAAACCAGAAAAGTTGGGTGGTTTTTTTTTTGTTTTTTTTTTTTTTTTTTTTTTTTAAAGAAAAATATTTTTCTTTAATTACCAAATTCTTTAATGCCGGAAAGAGTCCCACAAAACTTCACTTCATACAGCGCTCAAAGCAGAGTGCTTTTCAAATTCTACATTTGTTTCCCCTCAGTTGTTAAGAGCTCTTCTGCCTCATCTTTTGGTATCCCCCAGGACACCAAGGATATCGATGGGACCAGCTGAGGAGTCAGCCAGTGAAGAAAACTGATGGAAATTTGAATTATAAGAGCATTTTGCTTGCTCTCTGTGTTTCAAACCAGCCTTGTCTGACACGTGCTGGTGAACAGGGCTGACACTGAAGCAAACCTGTGACTACACAACCCTCCCACCCCTCTCACAGTCACTAATTGCCCCTGTGTTATGCACTGACATGTCCTGATCAGTGCTCTTCAGCCTAAACTGAATCTCTCAAAGTGAACTGAGAGCAGAATTTTACACTTGCAGTGCTCAGGTTTGCTGCCAGGTCCCTCCTAAACTTGCATACAAATTTAGCCTTCTTCCTCAGAGTCAAACAAACACACACCAAAGCCAAGGCAAAATATTCCAAGCCTGGCTCCTCTTCATTGCCTCTTGCAAGTCCCATCCCAAAGCCTTCTCCCCGGGTGCTGGTGAAGCCCCACTGCACCATTTAGGGCTGGGTTTATCCCCTGGGGAGTGCAGGCAATCCCTGCACACGGACACAGCTCCAGGGCAGGACTCCCCTTTGAACCCTGACAGAAGAATACTAAACCCATCCCCACAGACCCAAACCTCCCTGAAAACGGCTGTCATTTCACCCCCAAGAGTCAACAAGGTTGGTAAAGACCTCCGAGATCATCCAGTGCAACCTTTGAGGCAGGGGCTGATGCGCTGGGTTGGGCAAAGATGGTGCTTGGGGCTTAGAAAAACTGTACTTCTTACACTCAGTGAGAACGAGCAAAGCCCGATTCTAACCTTAAATCCCATTTTAATTCCTGTGCCTACTGAATGGAATCAGGATCCATGTAACCACTTGTGCAGGATTTAATGGTAAGGTGTGCTGGTGCACAGAAAGAATAAGAGAGAGTGAGTAAAAAACACTTTCCTGTGCTCTCCAGGGAAGCGAGGCCCCTTTTGGCTCGGGGAGTGCAACCTCCAACTTCAACAGCCAGAATTAAGGAGCACCACGTTTCTCACGGAGTAGATATAATTTTGTATATATGAACTCAACACCTAAAAAATGAGGGCACTTTTGGAGCGATATCCTGTTCTTTGTTGTTAAATGGCTTTCCAATAAAACCTGTATCTGTATTAACTGATACGGGAATAAAAGTCTTAAAATCCCATTGACTTTCCAATCATTAAACAAAGCCCCCCAAACAACCCAGGAAGATGTACATGATTTTTAATTATCTAATACATGTATATATCCTAAATATGGACAGATAATCCATTTTTATGCCTCATTCTAAACCTCCTGTAATAAGTGCACTCCAGCTCAGGTAATTTAATTTCATATTCTTTCAAGAACACACTACTGCAGTCCTATTTAAAAGATAATAATTCTCTTGAAGAACTTGTTAGAGAGGCTGATGGAGTTCAGAGGAATTCTTCGCCCAGGTGGGATTTCTTAGGAAGTTTTTAGAAAGCAAATCAATAGGTGTTTACAGATTGCAAATCTGATCACACTCCTGGCTGTGCCCAGAGGAAGCTGTGGAATTGTCATTTCAGTGTGGGGATCTTGGCAGAATTAGTTCTCTGTCCTGGAAAATTGCTAAAGGACAGGGGAGAGCAGGCTGGAGCAAAGGCACTCACAATCAATAGAACAATACTTGTGTTATTTACCCTGGCAGGTTCTTACCCTGGTTCTGATCTATGTCATAAAAAAGGGCGAAACTTCCTTTGTGCTTCGATATTTCATAGAATCATCTGAACAGGGGCGGGTGTGGGGAGGCCTAAGGAAGGGATGTTGATACACAGGATATGATCGGAAGAGCTTTGCTTGTAGTTCATTAAATCAAATCTTACTTTAGAGATCCAATATTCTCTGAAACATCTTGGATTTACTTCTTCTCCCCCTCCCCACAATCCCCTCATCCTCTGCCTTACTTCTACCAGAACACTGGTTCAAGAAGTCCCAGCTCATTAGGAATCATAGAATTCCAGAGTGGTTTGGGTGGGAAGGGACCTTAAAATCCTCTCAGTTCCATGGGCAGGGACACCTTCCACTATCCCAAGCTGCTCCAAGCCCTGTCCAGCCTGGCCTTGGGCACACCCAGGGATGGGGCAGCCACAGCGGCTCTGGGCACCCTGTGCCTGTGCTTTGTGTTATTGAAAGCACTTCTTGATAGTCCTATGTGTAAATGATGTGGGAAGATAAAGGGAATTTACAGAAAAACAAACCTGAAGGTCACTGCCACGAGAGTCCTCTTCTGGAAAGTTTTAGGGAACCCAATGAAGGAATTGATTATTATCCTCTGTCTCCTTCTTGGGCACAGGAGTGTCCGAGAGATGTCACCTGTGGCTCCGTGCTCGGCTGGCTGAGGACTCAGGCTCCATTTGACACGACAGCAGTGTCAGAGAGCAGCACAGGCAGCTGCTGCTCCAGCAGCTTCCCCTCGGAATGCCAACAGGCAGGAACAGCCACCAGTGGAGAAATCCAGCGTTACCCCTGGTAATTACCCCTGGCACTGGCCAAAGAATTGGAGCCCGTGGCTATCTACAACTGTCCCCGAGTCGTTCTCCCAAACCACATTTTTGGTAATGTCAAGCTTGCCAACATCTTTTTCATCCAAAAAACTATGGTATCTGAGAACATGCTTCACCAGGCATGCAAGCAAATCGGGAATGCAGAAAAAAAGAGCTGTGGTTATGCTGAATTTACATCTCTGTGTGTCTTCCTCACCTCGATGGAGGAAACAGGAGATGGGAACTGACTTCCTCCTGTTCCCTTTCTGTAGGACTGCATGGAACATTACAGAATTGTGCATTTTAATGACCCATGGAGAAGCTGACAGACATTTTTACTTTACACCAAGCTATTACTGAATCAGAACAGAAGAAATTAAAACCAAAAAACTACCACAGTTTCCATATCTGACTTCGGTAGGTGGGACTACTCTCAATGAGGGGGTGGGAGCCATTTAAAAATATCTTTTTCCCTTTTTTTTCTTTCATTTACCTTGAACCCCTCCCAATCTCTCTTTTTACTCCTATGTGGGCATGTTCCACGCAGAGGATGAACAAACTCTTCCCTGGAACTCAACACATAGCTCCAGGGCTGACTTGCTTTAAGCCAGGTCTCTCCTGTGGGTCCGGAGAACATTTGGGAATGTTTGAAGGATTCCTGATGAGCAATGCAACCTCCAATTCCTTCATGTACAAAACTCCCTCCCCACAGAGAAATCTCTGCAATCAAAAATCTCTCCCGGGAATGTCCTCTAGGACTGAAACCTTTCCCACACTCACAGGAAAAGCTCTCAGGAGAACAACTACTGCTTAGTGACAATTTCATTGTAATAGAAATGAGCCACTTCATGACGATGGAAATGACAATTTCACGATGACAATGAAAATAAACGTGGGCATATTTTCTTTTCAATCTGATCTTGTACAGAGAGGAATGAAAAATACTTTTTGTGCTCTCAGGTCAGCATTTTGTTTCATATAGTTTGTTTCAAACAATTTCTACACTGAACAGCACCCTAGGAATTAGGGTACCTGACCTGAGAAAGACAAATGCAGAGGTAAAAGCACATAAAGAGCTCTATTTACTCAGAGTTTCCTTCACAGGACTTTATATCTCACCATGGAAAATAACAACAGAAATAAAATAATTCTATATTAGCAACTGCTTGGCAAAACCACAGCAAGAACCCCAGTCAAGCTCTAATCAAATTAACAGGAAGCAGAGTGACTGGAAGAACATTGGGAATGAGGAGAAATAAGTGAAATCTGACTTTTTCTAGAGGAGGTCAATGAGCCAGTGTGATTGCAGACAGATGCATGTTACCTTATGTGGAATAAATTCAGTTTATCATCACATACACGTTTTACTTTTCCCAGATAGAGTCCCTGAGACAGCTTTGCTCTGGTGAGTGAAGGGCTCTGCTCTCAGGCAGAGTTCTACCAGCACGGAGCCACAACTCCTGACAAAGGGCCAGTTCAGAAACACTTTTTTAGTTCCTCCAAAATTCACTCTCAGGACTCGGGTGAGTTAGGCAGCAATTGCCCAAGACGCTAGCAGCCTGCAGTGTTCTCTGGGAAGATCAGCCCTACAAATCTGACAGTCCAGGTGGCACAAAACTTGGCTTATCCCAGCTCAGATGCTCATTTACTGATGGAGAACACACCTGGGCTCTCCCAAGGGCAGCCCCTGCAGACACACACCTGAAGGAACTGCAGTCACTGAACAAACATCATCCTTCCTCTGGGGAATTATTCGCTGGTGGCCATAGCAGGGGAAAAGGGAGCACTGGTCCCTGGGAGAGTTGCTCACCAAAAGCTGAATTTGGGAAATACTTTGAAAATATGGCCACTGTGAAATCCAGTTCCCTTTGTGCAATGTCTGTCAGGGAAACAACCACTCCCCATCTTCCAGAAAGGTTTCCTCTGATCTCACTCAATTACCATAAAATTTTTACCACAAGACTGAGGCACAGATTTTTTTTTTTCCCCTCTAGACCTTAAGAAAACTTGTCATATGCTCCTAATAAGTTAACTGCTAGAAAACATCTGTTAGGATAGGAGGTAAAAGAGTGATAAAGAAGCCCTAAGGATGACTTTGAAAGATATTTTCCTGAGGAAATTATGGAAATCCCCCTGATCTGAGGAGAAATGGAAATTAGCAAAACTCCATATTTCTGCCAGTCCCAAAATCTCTCTTTTTAACACCTGCTCCAAACCCAAGGAAGTCCTGCTCTGTGCTGCCCTTCATTTAATCGCTCAGCCCACCTTCACAATCGCCTTTCAACTTTGGCTTTGAGAGCCCAATTCTGAGCCACGCTGAAATTTGCAGGAGTTGAATGGAAGGCACCAACCTGGAGCTCTGTGTCCCCACTTTCAGCACAAATCCCTCTGAAGCCACAGAGCCAATAAAAACGGAGTTAATTATAGCAGCTTTACCATGAATATGTAGGTTATGCAACTCAGAAGAACTCAATGACCATTTTCATGGCGGTCAGCACTATTCAGAGAGACATTGGAGAGAATGCTCTATGGGCCTTAATTGTTTAAATGAAAAGGTTTGGGCAATTTGCAAAGCTGATTTTTATGTTTTCTATAGAACAATGCGTCTTTGCTACCGTGAAACAGAGGGGACAACAGAAAACCACAGGCAGGAAGAGGAAAGCTCTGGTCATCACCTCCAAGCTCCTGCTGTGCACTGGGCATTTAAGCTGAAACGGCCTCTTTTCCCAAAGAAAATTTATTAGAATTAATCAATAGGCAGCTGGGGATCAAATCTTCAAAACCAGGCAGCACCCAGCAGCTCTCACCACGACCTGAACATCCACTTCAGCAGATGTTCAAGCAACTGGAACAATTTTGGGAGTGGAGATTGACCCCTTTCTCAGACAAAAGACAGAATGTTTTGTATAAGCGTAATTTTTGTTCTCCCCCACCATTATACTCTGGAGAAAGAGCACTCATGGTTCCTGGGCACTAAAAATAGGTTAGTAAAACTTCAAACCGATCAAATTCCTCGCCTGGTGTTGTTTCAAATCCCCAGCGGTTGTGAGAGCCCATATTTTACATTCAGAATTGCAAGAGACTTTGTTTTATTGAGAGGTTCTTCTATTACCTCTCTCAAAGCACAGACTCTGAAGAAAAATGGAAACTCAGAAAAGTTTCCCAGCCTCCTGAAAACTTTGTTGTGACAAGCCCCACATCTCAAAAAACCCCCAAACTCAAAACACCAACCCAGCACCCTGGAAGTGCAGAGGTGCTCATGAAAGTCACCACAAAGCTCAGCTAAAATCCCCAAACATTAGGACCATTCTGGAATGCTGATGCACGTGGCAGCAGAGATGGCACAGATTGCTCACAAGGACCAAAGCTTCAGAGGCTCAGATTAGGCTGTAAACTGAGAATATGGATTTATAAGGAGATTAACAAAAAACAAACCCCCAGATCTGCCAGTCTCTCAGAAACATAAACTAACACAGAGATAATCAGGATGGGAAACTTTGTAAGTAATGAATTTAATCCACAGGTGGTATTTGAGCGGCATACAGGAAACAAGGCATGATCCACAACCTGATCCAAATGGGCCAGAAGATGGTGAGAGAAAACCCTCTGGAGCTGGGCTGGAGAGCTGGGGCTGCTCAGCCTGGACAAATGAGGGTTGTGTGGAGACCTCACAGCTCCTTCCAGGGTCTGAAGGGATACAGGGAAGCTGGAGAGGGGCCCTGCAGCAGGAATTGGAGGGAGAGGACAAGGGGGAATGGGTTCAGACTGACAGAGGGGAAATTTAGGTGAGATATAGGGAAGAAATTCTTGGCTATGAGGGTGGGCAGGCCCTGGCACAGGGTGCCCACAGCAGCTGTGGCTGCCCCTGGATCCCTGGCAGTGCCCAAGGCCAGGCTGGTCACTGGGGCTTGGAGCAGCCTGGGACAGTGGGAGGTGTCCCTGCCATGGCAGGGGTGGGATGGGCTGGGATGGGCTTTAAGGTCTTTCCAACCCAAACCATCCTGGGATTCTTTGAAAACCTCTCACATATTTAAAAACAAAAGCTAAACTAAATGATTTAAAATAAAAATTAAAAATCCTGTAGAAATTTTTTCATGCTATGGAAAACAAATGAATTCTTTTCCCAGTATGTTTGGCACAAAGATCTCTGGGAAAGCTGGAATAAGCCTGTTCCCAAGTTTGAGGTTTAAGCTTCTAAAATGTGTCTGCTTCCAACAGTAGCTCATGTCCAATTTGCTTTCTATACTCCACTTATTTATTTAAAACTTAGTCATAAAAAAATGGCACTGAGGAGGCTCAAATTTGCAGTGCTCAGCAGTTACCCAGTCAAAAGTGCTCAGTCTGAATGTTAAACTAGAACCACCAATTAATATTAATTAAAACAATCCCCAAGGTGTAAAACCTGCCCTGTTTAGGGGAAAGGCAGCAAAGTCCTACTGGATTTTTAATTACCACACACTGCTGTAATTGGTGCACCCAACCTGATTACGGCCTTGGGGACACACACTGGCAGCTCCATGGACCCAGGGTCAGTGGCTGGAATTTGGGAAGCAGTTCCTTAATGTGGGAAGGAAGTGGGTTGGACAGCAGGTTACAGAACAGGGGACCAGGACTGGGGTTTTGAGAGGAAAAATTATCCTGGCTTCTTCCCAGACACACCTCCACATCCAGCCCTGAGGGCTGACACTTCTTCAGTGCTTCACAAAGGATTCCTGCTTGGGAAGGAGAGAAAATGCAGCAATTCTGAGTCCTCTGGAAGGTTCTCAGCTCCACTTGTTCCAAAGAAATATCTGGTGCTAATGTTTCACTGACTACCAAGAATCCTCCCTGACACATTACTCCACTTTTTTCATGGCTATTTTGACTCAAGCACTAAAAACTCTGTGAAGCTGAAAAAAAAAATCAAAATTTAAATCTTGTGAAAGACTTTTTGCAGTTCAGGCCTTGAGGGAAGGGCAGAAACTTTGGGCATTCAATAATTGAAGCCCCATAAGCAACAGCAACTCACAGGGTTATAGAGCAGAGCTTTTGACAGGCATTTCATGGAATCGCAGATGCTTCACCAGGCACAAGCAGGACTGGTTAAGTCCCCAATGCATTTTTAAAAGAGGGAGTTAGAGCTATCCATTCCAGGTCATTACTCACAGAATACAAGGAGACTTCCAGCTTCTCACCAGTAGGTGGTTACTAAAGAACTCTCTCTTCCTCCTGGGAACATGCTCCTTCTATTAATCCCCCCTCTCAAATTTAATTATTCATAACTGAAAATTAAACCTGATTATCAACATTTATTTCTGGCCTGCCCGGTGCATCTTTGCAATATTATTTTCTCTCATTTGAACCATCTGGAAATCCAATTTCCATGGGCTTGAAATCTGTCCCGTTTTCCTTCTGCCTAACAGAATCCCAGAACCATTTGTTCATTGGGGTGTTTATTATTAGAACGTCTCACGTAGAAAGGGAAGAAACATCCAAAAGAGCTTCCAGCTACGGTTTTGCTCTGAAGTCACACTGGCAGCAGGCAGCATTTAACACATCTGAATGTCATCACGCTGCTTTGCTGTAGAATGTGGAATAGGGATGAGCAGGGGCGCTGTGTTCTGAGGTGTGGATCTCCTGCTTTCACCCCTGCCCGAAGGACAGCTTGGTAATGTCAATGTGAATCCTACACTGTACCTCAAAATATATTAACCTGCGTTGCAGGGTCGCTGAAGGGCTACATAAAAGAGAAGGCTTCTCTCACTCTGTTCTGCTGAGGCAAAGCTCAGTAATCTACAACTCACTCAGCAGCTCCCTTCCCTTCCTGGGAAGATTCAGGCTGGATTTTAGGGCAAGGTTCTTCCCCCCACAGGTGGTCGGGCACTGCCCAGGCTCCCCGGTGAATGGACATGGCCCCAAGGCTGCCAGAGCTCCAGGATGATGCTCTCAGACACAGCACTGAGTTTTAGGTCATCCTGAGAGGAGCAGGGAGCTGCACTTGATGATCCCTATGTGTCCCTTTCAGCTTGGAATATTCTGATTCCAAGAATCTCAGCCGGAAAATGGTGGGGGTGACTCACAGCAGAGTCACCAACACAGCTCAGGTGCAAAGGTCCATCTGTTGTAGGAGAAGTCACAATTTGGAGAAAACAACAACCCAGCATGACACAGCTACTATAGAGCTGCTCAGTTAATGCCTTGTCATTAAAATAATAACCATGTCACAGAAGAAAAGCTGCTAGGAACAAACGATAACAGGCATTTCCCTTGAAAAATGGCCCGTCAAGAAGTNGAGTGGAGATTGACCCCTTTCTCAGACAAAAGACAGAATGTTTTGTATAAGCGTAATTTTTGTTCTCCCCCACCATTATACTCTGGAGAAAGAGCACTCATGGTTCCTGGGCACTAAAAATAGGTTAGTAAAACTTCAAACCGATCAAATTCCTCGCCTGGTGTTGTTTCAAATCCCCAGCGGTTGTGAGAGCCCATATTTTACATTCAGAATTGCAAGAGACTTTGTTTTATTGAGAGGTTCTTCTATTACCTCTCTCAAAGCACAGACTCTGAAGAAAAATGGAAACTCAGAAAAGTTTCCCAGCCTCCTGAAAACTTTGTTGTGACAAGCCCCACATCTCAAAAAACCCCCAAACTCAAAACACCAACCCAGCACCCTGGAAGTGCAGAGGTGCTCATGAAAGTCACCACAAAGCTCAGCTAAAATCCCCAAACATTAGGACCATTCTGGAATGCTGATGCACGTGGCAGCAGAGATGGCACAGATTGCTCACAAGGACCAAAGCTTCAGAGGCTCAGATTAGGCTGTAAACTGAGAATATGGATTTATAAGGAGATTAACAAAAAACAAACCCCCAGATCTGCCAGTCTCTCAGAAACATAAACTAACACAGAGATAATCAGGATGGGAAACTTTGTAAGTAATGAATTTAATCCACAGGTGGTATTTGAGCGGCATACAGGAAACAAGGCATGATCCACAACCTGATCCAAATGGGCCAGAAGATGGTGAGAGAAAACCCTCTGGAGCTGGGCTGGAGAGCTGGGGCTGCTCAGCCTGGACAAATGAGGGTTGTGTGGAGACCTCACAGCTCCTTCCAGGGTCTGAAGGGATACAGGGAAGCTGGAGAGGGGCCCTGCAGCAGGAATTGGAGGGAGAGGACAAGGGGGAATGGGTTCAGACTGACAGAGGGGAAATTTAGGTGAGATATAAGAAAGAAATTCTTGGCTATGAGGGTGGGCAGGCCCTGGCACAGGGTGCCCACAGCAGCTGTGGCTGCCCCTGGATCCCTGGCAGTGCCCAAGGCCAGGCTGGACACTGGGGCTTGGAGCAGCCTGGGACAGTGGGAGGTGTCCCTGCCATGGCAGGGGTGGGATGGGCTGGGATGGGCTTTAAGGTCTTTCCAACCCAAACCATCCTGGGATTCTTTGAAAACCTCTCACATATTTAAAAACAAAAG
>VYZQ01004780.1:0-23271 GCA_013400655.1 Mystacornis crossleyi
CATATTTTTTGGAACCAGGTACATAACACAATGAACTACTGGTCACATAAATAAAATATTCTCATCTCCTGAGAAGGTTAAATTGATCTTCATTTATTTTCTTGTCCACTTCCAGCAGCTTTTAAGTTTTATAATGCCATTTTGTGACTTAGCTAAATTCATACTGAAGTTCTGCCTGCCACCTTCTTCTTGAGAGACACCTATGGCCACACAAGGAATGGAATTCTGATTGGAATTCAGTGGAAGATGGCCATTGCTACGTTTTGGAATACAAAGCACTCCTCTGGGTGTGGGAAAGGCAATGTTCTCTGTGAACATACTGCACGTCAAGACAGATTACCTGCTCTCAGGGTTTGTCTGACAGCCATGCCTTTGTGTGCTTTGGAAAAATAACTGGAAAGGAGGGACAGAAGGCCCCAGGTAAGAATTAAGGCTCCACCACTGCTCGAGGGTTACATTAATCAGTGCCAGCGACAACTGAAAATGAAACCCCGCTTCCGGAGGTTGGGATTGGCCTCGCAGGCAGTTTTCACTTGCCCAGATCTTTGCTTTTTGGTTATTTGTTGCCACTGTTTTCTAGAAATTCATGTTAAACATTATGATTCAGGCTGCAAGAAACTACATAAAGCCAGGAGTGCTGAGGACAGGGCCTGCTGCATGGGTGTCTTGGACAACTCTTTGAGGGCTAAATTCCATGAGTGAACACTACACCCTTCATAAAGAATGCCTTGTGATCTGTGAGACTGTAAGTGCTTCAAATCGTAAAATAAAGTGATGACTGAGCTCACAGGAAGCAGGATTAGATTCAACAAATGTAATTATCACCAATAATAACATTCTCTCTAACAAATCTGCCAAGTGCTAACATTCCAAATGCAAGAGTGGAGTGTTCAGAGAGTCAGCATCTCTGAGTATCGGGTTTCAGAAATCTCAATTAGTTAAATGAATTACAAGTAATTAATTAAGGATGGGCTAACTTCATTCTCCCATCTTAAGGTGTTTAATTAGTTCTCACTTATCTTGCATTTACACAGAGGGGTGCAGTGACGGCATCCCTGTGTTTATACCATGAACCATGGAACACCCCACACGTTACAGAACTGTCAGAGAGGGAAGGGAACGCAGATCCAAAAATAAGTACAGTCATTAAGTAAAAAACTCAGCACTATGCAGAGGCATTTTTGCTCCATGTTAAATGCTGTCACAATCCATTATCCAGAGGTGTGAAAAACCATTAAAGGAATAGCTCATTACCTTTGTATCCTTGTTCAGTCTCCCTGAGATCAATTTTAGTAATTGGTTTGAACTCGGTGTCCCACAACCGAATGCAGCCATCTCTCCCTCCAGTGGCAAAGCCTTCCTCACAAGCATACATACTAAAAATTCCAGCCTGTCAACCAACAGCATCCCAAGTTTTAAAGGTCTTTACAACCAATTGAAACACACAAAGCAAACGTTTTCAAACAGACTCTTGTTAAAGGCCAGAAACTGCTGGACACAAAAGTGTTGCCCATCCAGAAAGCAAACCAGCAAACACAGCTTTTATTTCAAGTGCTTCCCTCGAGTGGTTTATGTAGAAACCTTTGTGCAAAGAGCAGTGATACAGCCTATCTGCAGAACTTCAAATTTGGGTTTGCTAATATTATGACAAGGACAATTGGATAACTAATGGAGCACTTAAAATAAAGAGTTACCCAGGATAAACAAAACCAAGCAAACAAGCAATACAAATATTCTTACAGGAGCAGAGGTGACTGAGACATTCTTTCATGAATTCAGTTCAGACATCGTTTGGAATCTGACAGGAACTGAAAGAGTGTCAATTCATTCTCTTTGTTGAAAACAAGTTTTTATTACAGGTTGATTTTCTCCTTTGTTTTGAAAATGCCTCCTGATTAATGACTGTGCTGAACTACCTTGGAATAGCTCAAGGAATGCCTGCTGAGTCAATGCTTTATCAGGAAAGCCGTGGTTAAGAGATAGGTTGAACTGCACGGAGATAAATACAATGGAGAGAAGACCTTCACTTTCAGTGTCTTGTGCGATGCCTTAATAAATTAATATTTCTAATTATTAATTACATAGAGATTAGAAATTGGTCAAGAGATTGCATATTAGCCATAGCAAACTCTATAATGTATCACATGATGTACAGAGTGATTGTGTTTAATCGTTCTAATGAATCTAAATAAATTTCCACGAACAGAACTCTGCTAAAATACTACAGGGGGTTATTGCTTGCCAAAGGCATTCCTGTGTTACTGCAGCTGCAGTTTCACAGTAGTTCCTCAGGTAAGATGTCCCACTGCCTCCAGTCTCTCTGCTTTCATAAATTAGGGATGACTCCTACAAATAACCAGCACTCTGCTAAACACTTATATCTCCTTTGAACCCTAAGGAACTGTCACCATAAGCAGTCTGGAAAGGTCAGAAAAAAGGCGTTATTTTTGCAGTGCTCTTCCTAGAGCAAAATTATAGTGACAAGTGTCAGATGTCACATCACTCTTCTAAAGAAAATTGTCTTGCTTCCTTTTGTTCCAAAAACCCTACACCAGAATGTCATTACACACAGTCATATTCCAAATAGGAGCAGTTCCCAAATACATTTGAAATAAGACAAGGAAGTCCTACTGTGTCTTTATTGCATCAACAACAGAGGCAAATGAATTATATTAGAGTGGTTAGAAATCTAACAGAATCCTGTACATCCCCCTTTCACTCTGTAATTATGAGAGCTCCAGACTGGGGGTGTTGGTCTGTGGGTGTGTGCTATGAAGGCAATTGGAGTAAATTGTCTCTGGAGTACGGCTGGAACGCAAACTCTCAGATTCAACAGGTTTGCTCCACACTGAAGCTCTTCTGAAGAGTCACACTCCAGCGTTGGCAAATTTAGTGGTAAAATTCTATTTAAGCCCAGATAATCTGCTTATCAATTATTTTTAAGTAAACCGGTAATAACCAAAGCTACTCAATCTGTGAAGCTTTATAGAGACTTCGCTTGAGGTTTGGTTTATTTGGTTAGATGGAGGCTGTAAATATCAGCAGCTCTGGCACTACCAGCTCAGCATCTGCTGGCAACATGTCAGCAAGTAACACTTTGCATCTAAGTTCTTAATTGCTGAACAGCCTCAGACATCCTTCTGACCCAAAACAGAAGGGAATCATTGCAGCTAAGCCTTCAGGAAATTTTTCAATTCAACCAACAGTTCCTTATCAAACAGACACGAAAACATCACTTACACTGTGCGCTCCTTGAATTGTGCGGACCAAGTTGAGCCCTTTCCAAACATAGATGTCTCCATTTAAAGCCCCAGAGTAGGTGATGTCTTCTTTAGCACAGGCTAAACACAGGATTGTTTGGAGATCTCCTGTTTTACCAAATATTCCTCTCTTTGCCGTCAGGGCGTTTCCACACAACGTCCAAAACTGTGAAATGCAAATGGCAGATCAGGAGAGGTTTCAGCATGATTTCTAGTTTTTCACATTAGTGTGCAGAACTCAGACACGCATCCTGGCAGGGCAGTGTCTGGGCAGGCACTGAAGCGACTCCTTTAGTGCTATCAGAACACCCACTACTCCAAAGCCTGCCCATTTACCAAGGACAGCTCCAGGCAAATGCAGTAATCCAAACCCAACCCAAATGATCAAACTGCTTGAGGGGGTGAGGTTCAGTGCTGCCTCACTATTGCCACACTGCCCCTTCTCATTCTCTCACTGTCCTTTCTCGGGTTTTGCTGGGAAACGCCGTCCAGACAAGCGCACGTTTTTAAACCCAAGAAAATCCCATTTTTCTTGTCTGCAAAACACAGCTACAGCACTGAAGCGATAAAATACTTTATCTTACACAACCTGCGTGCTGGAGCAGACATTTCTGACCTTCTCCAGTGCACTGAAAGAGCTCTGTCCCTCAAATATAGTCACAGTTACTGAGAAGCCATCTGTTCCACGGGGACTGCAAATGCTCGTACGTGAGACAACTCCCTGACTCCCAGAGTAACAGGTTCCCAAGTGTGGAATGGGGACTTGCTCAGCTGCCACACAGAAGTCATTAACATTCTGCAAAAAGGAATCTAAGACTGACTGGGGAGGAGAAAAAGAGTGAAGAAAACAAAGTTTGTCTAAGAAGGTTGTCTTTGGAGGAGAGCTAGAAATACCAGATGATTTGTTTTTGAATAAGAGTGCTTTTTTCTTGATTTAAATAAACATCATTTATCAAGCAGAAAGGACAGTTTGTGTACTCAGCTCCCCCTCAAGGACCAGACCTTCTGGGGAAGGCAGAATAAGGAGAATATCAATGAGAGATGTGCAAGAGAATTGCTGAAATCTCCAGTCCTGTCAGCACCAGGACATCCTGGACATGTGCAGATACAGAACAGGAAATCTCTGGGGTGCAGCACAGCACAGTCTGTCAGTGGAGCCATCCCTGCTCTTCCATCTGATCGACACTGGACAGACACTGGCAGAGACTGGACAGGAATAATGATGTGTCTGCCATGGATTCATCGTGTCCATCTATTCCCACTTCATCTGCCTACAGCCAAATTTTTAGGTATTTTTCTAAAATTCTTTATTCCAGAAAATCCTTGGATCACGTTTTTTTTTATTTCAGCTCCTTCTCTATTGTTAATTCAATTAAATTTTCCCTTTGCCTCTTAACATCAGCCAATTTAGAAGGCAGAGGGAATACTGCCCCCAGGGCTCTCATTCTGTGAGTAAAATCTAAACTCTCCTCCCTTCTGGTCGGCTGAGGAAGGGTGGGAGAGCCGGCAGCAGTGTTACAAGGGTGGAGGGAGCATCCTGAGCTCAGTGTGAGATTCCTTAGCTCCTGGGCTTTACCTCAGCTTTTAATCCCTGCTCAGCCAAATGAGCAGCTGAACGGGATTGCTAAAGGAATAAGCACAATTCCCAAGCATTAGTCCCAATTCCCACAGTGCCAGTATTCCTTTGGAGCTGTTATTATCACATTCCCACCACTTGGTACTGAACAGCAAGTTCAGGCCGCTGCTGGAGCACCGCTGGAGGGGAACATGGAGCCATTTCCCATCCATGCTGCTTTTTTCCTACTTTTGGGCATTCCTTTATCTCTGTGTATCTACAGTGCCTGGTATTCTCTGTGTTCAGGGTGATTATGGCCATTTGAAACAGAAGACAGGTGCCAAACAAAGACAGGCTTTGGAAAACAGCTTGAGGAGCACAACAGATGGTATCACTGCTGCCAAAACCACCCACAGTTGAAAGCAGTGGTGGTTTAAGGCCACGAGCTCCTCAGGAACCAGAACTAGAGATATTAACTGGTTTCCTAAACTTCTAGTTAAAGCTCTTCCCACCCCAGTCATGTGAAATAATTGCCATCTGTTAAGAATGTTTTTGAGGAGACAGCAGAAAAATAGAAACCTGAAGGGGATATTGGCAAACAAGGATTTGTTTTTAAGCTTTCCACAGGCATGAGAATGTTTTATCCTAAACATCTAATATATATTAGGTTTATATTTAAAACACTTCCATAAAGGGTGACTTCGAGGGAGCAAAGAGTGGGGCACCAGAGTTTTGTCTCTGCAGGCCCCGCGCACTTCTCAGTGGTGTTCCACGAGAAGCCCAGGAGCAGGTCATGAGGTTCACACTCGGTATCTTTGTTCCTCCTACAGCTGCTCCGTGACCTCTGTGATGCTGGATGAGGGAAGCCTCTAAAGGCTGAGACCATTAGGGTGGAATGGAGAGGGCAGAAGACACAAAATTATAAGTGTATAATGATGAAAATTACACCAAAGGATCTTCCTGACTTTCTTGTTCAGGCACTGCTGAATGTCAGAACTGGCTTCAAACAGAACATTTTGCAAAATGTTGATAGCGTAAAGAAAGAAAAACATAAACAGTCCTATATTTCAAGTTCTCATCAGGTAAGAACACAGATTTTTCTTTGTGCAAGTATTTTTCCAAGTAAACAGTGAAAGCTCTTTACCTTTATGTGTTTTACTCCACAGCTGACAATTCTGTTTGGCTGATATTGATCCCAGGAAATATCGAATATCTGTTAAGAAATACATTAAGCTGATATTTTAACCTATACAGCAAGGGCATCTCGGTTCAGTTTACCAGTGCTTAGCCATAATTTCTGTTGGAACATATCACTAAAAGTGAAAGAACACTCTTCAGGTAATTTGGAACTCTTTGATTACAAAGGCCAAGGCAAACATGGAGGGCTCCTCACATAGTTCTGTCAACACACTTCATCCCTGACTCCACACTGCCAATCCATTCCAGCTCCAAGATGTTACTGAATAAACAATATTTACATAGGCATTCTTTCCCACTCCCTCTTCTGTGCAAAAGCTCCCTTTTCTGGGTGGGAAAGCCTACTGGGACTAAGATTTTAGTACTTCTTGCCTGCCCTGGAGAATTCTGCTGATTCAGAACCTGATCCTGTACCTGCTGAGGTCAGTAGCAAAACTCCCACACATGTCAAACTGGGAAGTGAATCAGTTCTGAAAGAAAAATCTGAATAAGGACTAAGATGCTTTTGTACTGGGAACATTGTAATGTATTTTAATGTATGCATCCATGTGCTTAAATACGTCAAGGAAGTATTTTGCTTATGCTCAACCCAGTACAACATTTCCTAATCCTGAATAACATTCTAAATTCAAACTTGCGTCAGTTCTCATCTTTATTTAAGTTATGATCCTTTACCTGAAGCTAACAGATATAAAAGAAATATTTATCTCAATTAAGTTTCTTCTACAGGTAACTGTTTTAAAGAGAACTGAAAGGGATATATTTCAATTTTCCCTCAGAATAAATTTCTTTTTGACATACTCAGAGCCAAGATGATCTCTGGCCATTGAGCTCCCATTTCACATCTCATGTGAAGAGCTACAGATCACCCTACTCAGCGTGTAGGTACAAAATAGCTCCTCCCCAGGCTTAGTAACAGTCCCTTGTGCTGGGTCTGGCACAATGGCAAGGAATAAATATCTTGTCCAGTATTTTAAGAGCCAGTTAGAATGACCAAAATTACCTCTGCATTAACCTAATACAAACAAAACCCGTGCAGCTCCCAGACAAAATCCAGGAATGCTTCCATACAATTACCCTGTCGGAATGGCCCGTAGCTGTCGCCAGGAGCTTTCCCCTCTTCCAGTCCCAAATACACACCGTGTTTTTGGCATCCAGTCCCACAGAAGCCAAACGCTGAGGGAAAACAACAACAATCCAGTTAACAGGAAATCAACCCCAAATCGCTTTGCTGTAGTTGCCAGGATTATGTGCACAAATGGATTTTCCTATATGTGACCTGGGTTTGAACCACATTGCGAAGGCAAAGACATTCACACTCAACATTTACTCCCTGGAGAGAGCACTGAAATGTCTCATCTTCTCTAAAAGGTCAGGTTATTGATTTCAGGCTCCCGATGTTCCAAGTGAAATTCTTACCCTGAAATATCTGAGGTGCTCGTTTCGGGTGCACACCTCTCTAGCATTTTGATTTATTAATCTGATAATAAAAGGGAAAGGGAAATAAAAGCTTTCACTATTTCCAACTACTGCTTTGTTCACTATGCTCATTTTGTTGAGCTTTAGAACCAGAACTGGATGTACTTTTAATAATTGCCTTTTACATAGCTTAGTGTATCAAATCACCAGTTAAAATAACTAAAATAATCAAATAATAACCAAGCTAAATTCAAGTTATATTGGTCATCAATTAAAAGAACTTAATTTGAATACTTTTCAATCTCAATAATGCAAAAAATAAAAAGAACAGAATAAAATGGAGGAGGAAATCTGGAGTGGAAAAAGCAGAGTGCATCCATCTCTGACATACCCAGAAGATCAGCAATTACTGTAGAAGCTGTAGGTCTTTTCCCTTCCAGTGACTGTCTTAATTTTGTCCAACTGAACACGAATTTCATAAAAAATGGGCTCAAATTTTCAGTAAGCAAATTGTTTAAAAATCTGGAGCTGTCTGTGATAACACAAAAGGACTGAGCCAGCAAAGAAAACGAGTGTCATTACCAGAGACTCCTCTAAAATGCTATATTAGAAAAAATATTAAATGCAATAAAGCTCTCGACAACTGTGTAACAGAGAGAAGAAATAATTGTTCAGAGAGGAACAGAAGGTTCCAATTTTTATTCTGTAGCAGTAATTCAGAGAGCAGGTGCTCAAGGCCGTTTCATCCCATTCCTGAGTGTAAATCCACAGTGCACATCTTCCCTCTTGGGAGAGCCCCCCAACAGGCTCCGCATTAAATGCGGTAGGCTCACACCCCCTCCATCGTCTTAACAGTTACAGTTTCTTGATTTAGAGGAATGAAAAGATGTTTTGGGACTTCGGTTTAATGGAGCTGACAACAGGCCTTATCCCGAAGCAACACCTTCCTAGTGAATAATGCAGAACTCAACCACTCTCCCACCAGAAAATGCACAAAGCACTGTGGTGTTAATGAAAACAACAACAAAACAAAAACCCTCCAAAAGACCCAACTCAACACCCCTCAGCACCAGAAAAAACTATTTACAGATTTATACCACAAATTCCTTTGAGTCCAGTCTCCTTCCACTGGAATAAAAATAGAGAGAGGAAATGAGCTGTTCCTAGAGGAACAGGGGGTTTTCCTGGGGCGATCTGGGTATGTTCTCAAATACTGCAGGGAGGAACAAGGTTCCCTTGGAGGGTTCACCCTGGGGTGGGGGTGCAGAACTCTGTCAATGGGCTCTGACTCATAACAGAGTTGCAAAGGGAGAGTTAAAGATGTTTGTACAGTGGAACAAAGAAATAAAATTACAGTTTTTGCAGGATTTAATTATATTTCCCCTTAAGAAACGTAACCCTGTTTTAGTCAGAAGTCACAGCGTGAAAGGATTTCTGTGCTTCAACATTACTCAAAACATCAATAGAACTTGGGGTGCTGGAGCTGGTCAGTGCCAGTGTTACACCACTCCCAGCCACAGGGCCACTGAGAAACTCCACTGGCCCAGTGGCACTGAGAACACGGGAGAATCCCACGCAGGAGCCCTGCATCCATCAGCGGGAAATAGGAAATCAGACCTTCGGTACTGGGCACAGGACCTACTTTACACGTGGAGACAGTGCCTATAAACGGCTTCCGAAAGGTTCCTGTTTCCAAGCACTATTAATGCCTCCCCTCAGGGGACTTTGGCAACAACCACGAGGAAGAGTTAGGGCCAAGAGAACATTTTCCATCCAGGGAGTGAGGACAATCCGCAATTATACTCCTCTGATTTTGGAAAGCAATTTAATTCAATGTTGCAACACTTTGTGCGGGGAAATGAAGTATTGAGATTTGTCTAAAAGAGACAATCTCAAGCAAAGGGGGGACTTGACAGACAACGTGGAGAACAGGAATGTTCCGTTCCCTTGAAACTGCAAAACAGAGCACAACGACTAACTAGGCAATTAGATAAAAGAATATACAAGACACACAGGATACTAAAGACAGCTGGAACCAGTGGATAAACAGATAATGAGGAACCTGAGGGGGTTTTGTGGCAGTAATGTAACAAGAAACACCAGTGCCCACCCTAAGAGAAGTTCGAGGCAAGGTCATTACAATGCTGGGGGCTCTCAGTGAGTACAACCACCACAGGCCCCTTTAGACAAACCTCTAGGACCACAAAAGGATTTCCAGTAAGGGGCAGAGGCATGGAAATTAGTTCTAGGGAAAGTGGTGTTTATGTATTAGCTAGGAAATACATTGTAATGTGTCTGATCAGGATGGAATAAATGACCTGCTGTAAAGTTTCACAACACACATTTGATTAGAGAAACAATATCACTCCTCCAACTGTGCCCAGTGCTGGAATGAGGAATGGCTGCTTTCTAAAACTTCAAATTGTGTTAGAAAGTTTATTCCCTAGCTGACTTTGATATCAGGAGTGAAAGCACTACAGGAAACTAAAAAGTATTTTCTATTTTCTTTTAACACAGGCCTGCTGAGGAAGGTCTCCTGCCAGCTGAAAAGTCATAAATGCTGAATTTCCTTTTTGGTTGAAACACACTTTTAGTTCTCCTTCTGGAAGGGAATTTGACAGAATTCTATTCAGAGAATTCACAGAACTACCAGAAAAAAATATCTGCCAAGTAGTTTAGGCGCGTAATTAAACAATTATTTTAAATGTACACAGATTTGTAAGATCTGGCTAAAGAAGCCTCGTGCTGCATTTCTAAATTTTCCATTAGGTGTGTATGAATTATGGCAGTGCCCTTCACATTCCAGTAAAAAATATTTTTAGAAAGCACATAAAAAGGGTTAATCCAAAATAACTCAGAGAAGAAACTGAACTATGTAGTACTGAAAAAATACTTCAGTATGAGGCATCTGCTTTGTAGGTAATTCTGTGAAGGGGAGATGCTAGTGCTTTTAAGGAGAAACTCTAGTTAATACCTGATTGAAGATATCTTTAATTACAGGCAAAGTGACAGCTCCTCATTAAACATTTGAACAAAGTGCAGTTTCCCTCCTGCCAAACGGCAGCTCCCGCTCAGACAGAAAAAGCCCAAACTAAAATATGTATTTTTAAATAGCAACACTTCTGCAAGAAATTCAGCTCCCATCAGGACTGTACTAATCACAGGTAACACAAAATAGGAAATTTACTCTGATTCTACTTGTCTCCAAAAGCTGTACTGAAGGTACATAAAATAAAGGAAGCATGTATTGATCACCTCCATTTATTAGAAACAATATCAAATCCTGTGCACACTGATCTGCATTCCCCACCCTGTGGAACAGGATGCCAGGGAAGTGCTGCAGGAATGACTGCGCTGTCTCCGTGCAGGGTCAGCTCAAGTCTGGCCTGGAGGAATATTTTCCCACTAATTCATCCAAAAGGAACAGATATCCCAGAGTTTCTGGTTCAGTGAGAGCAAATTACCTTGGCTCAGGGAGAGGTGGGGTGGCCCTGTTTGAGACCTGCACATGGAGCGGCACTCGCACAGGACCGCACACGGAGCCGAGCTGAATCCATGCAGATCCTCTCTGGGAACGCAGCAGAGTCACCCGGGCTTTGCCTCTGCCTGCTTTTGCTTAGGAAGTGGACAGCTGGCCAAGGCAGCAGTGGTAAGAACACAGCTCTTACTGCATCTGCACCATACCTGATTGCTGCACTTATTGGTGTTTTGAGGCTGAAATACAAATCTTCCCCGGCTTTTAACAGCCTTTGGATGTAAAAGAAGCAAAGCTTTGCACTGGGAGGTGCAAGCAGTGTCTGCACAGCCCGTTTTGCCCTGTCACAGACACCAGCTCCCCTGGGAACGCTGACTAAACAAACCAGAACTGCCAGCAGCTCTGAGTTCCAAATACTCATAGACCTCCTACCATGCCCTTTCATTGTGGCTCAGCACAGCAGCTTCTCCTTCAAAGCCAGGAAGAGCAGCAAAAAGCCAAGATGCATTATCCATATTCATGTTCTCCAGCACTGCTTGTTCTCCCGATATAAAAGCGTTCAATGCAAATTTTTATTTCCAGAATAAACTGCAACTTCTCGAGCACTTCCAGAAAGGGAATTGTCACTGTTCTGCAAGGTCAACCCGGCAGTGAGTGTGGGTTTAATGACAGCAAGCACCCAGCAGGATCTTCAAGAAGGCCTCTACCTCAAACACCCTCTGTGCTCATGAGTCTTCATTCCCATGACATGCTTATGCAGTGTTTAAAAAAAGTTTAATCACCAGTCTTATGAAGTTAAAAATGAGGGGGAAAAATGAAAAGCATTTATTTCTGAATGAGCAGTATCTTAAAAAAATATTACACCGTTAGAAATTTTGTTCTGAGGGTTTTCTTGTCTGAGGTTTTTTGTATCAGCTAATCTAAGCATTCCTAAAAACACTTTAGCAAGTATTAACATCAGGAAACTCGTGAGGACAAAATTGTCATCAATGATGACAAAATTGCACAGCAAGATATTTATTTATAAAGCTCTGTGAAATATTTCTCAGGTATATGTAAATTTTAGGTCTATTTGCCTCCTACTTCATTCAAAACTGAAAGCTTTTAACACTGCCAGGGAGAAAAAAGTCAATGTGTTTAGCTGGGAACAGCCCACCATTTAGTTATATTTTAAATTTTGTCTCAAGATATCATCTAGACTAATCACATTGTACAAAGCCACACTGTGTGTCCTAATGCCGTTATTCAATTAAATTGCCTGTGCACCCCAGCCAAGGAGACTGTCCCAGCAGTGAGATTAGCGCAGTTCTTCTGCCAGAAAAGCTGCAGGGTTGTGAGGGCATTGCCAGGAACTGATTTCTTTGGACAGCAGGTGACAAGTACGTGGTGAAGCCATTGCAGTTAAGCCACAGAGGGGCATTTCTGCTCTGGATACCCGTCCAACACCTGATGCCTCCACTCAACTCAGACACCAAGCTGTGAATTCATCCCAAAAGCAGCTCCTGTGCAAGAGCTGCGTTCGCAGTCCTCCTACTGCAACTACAATACGAACCCGGGCCTTGACCTGCAATCACAGTTCAATCGGAACAGCAGTTCCAGCACTGCAGCTCTGTCGCTACCGCAACGCTAATCTCACTGCTGGGACAGCGAGATTATAAATAAATGAGAAATAAAAATTCCGGTGAGAACCAGAAACGCAGCTCGGTTCGGAACCCAGAGAAGGAGCTGGACTGACCTGGCCGTCCGAGTCGAAGGCCAGGCAGGCGACCCCGTGCGTGTGCGCATCCTTCAGGACAGACACGGTCTGCACGCGGTAGGAATCCCAGATGCAAATGTAGGGGTCCTTCCCAACCTGCCCCGTGGCTACCAGCGTTTTATCCGGGTGAACTGCAAGGCTGAAAACAACACACTCCAAGTTATAACACGCTTTGGGAATGGGCACAGCAGCTGTCTTCAAAACTCAGTCTATTCCAGTATTTACTCAGAATGTTTTGCAGAGACTGACACGGTGAGTGCAGAGTACAATTTATCATGTAATAGTATTTTAATTTAATAAGAAAAAGGAAAAGCATAACCAGAGAATTTTAAAATACTTTTGATTGATAAGCTGATTGAACACACAGACTTAGATCTTAGCCTTTCACAGGTTTATAACAGATGATTTTCTACTATTTATTCCTCCTTTGCACATCAGCTCAAATATTCTGAAATATCGACCAGAGGCTCGGTAATGGATATTGTTCACTATGAGAAATACACACAAGAAATCCTTCACCTTTCTATGTTTAAACATAGCAATCTCAGAAGAGACACAGAAATAAATTGTTTCACCAGCATCAAACCATATTTCTGTTCACAACCCTTCAAATATGAAAATAATAATAAACCCCCTCTGCAAAGTCATATGAATACAAAGGCAGATTTACACAGTTACCCAGGAAACAAATTTGAACAATGGCTGGGCATGGGAGCTACACGTGGAATAAGGAAAAACATCCTATTAATAAACGGGCACTCAACAGGTGGCTGAGGGGAGCTGAATACTTCTGCTACCCCAGGAGCAGATAAAACTAATTATTAAGAAGAATTAATCAAAAAGCTTAAGAAAGTTTTGTAAACATATGCATTTCACGGAAAAAGAACAATTTTAGTACAACTTAACTGTTTTATCTCCCCTGCCCATTCCTCCTTTCCTTCCCAGGCTTGGGTTGTACATTATACTGTGTGCCAGTTCACCTCAGTGCTAAACCTATACAGGCAATAAAAGGTGACACCGCAAACTTAAGGTGTGATAGCTGTAATTAAGTTGGAATACTTCTCTCCAAGAACCAGAAGGAAAAGATTAATTGGGCTGATCCCTCTCACTGCTGGAGCAGAACTTAATTACACGTGCCACCCTTAACACAGAGCAGTTCCCACACACCAGAGCCTCCTCTTGGGTTACGAGCAGGAACACATTTCCTAAACATCAACACCTCTGGACTGAATGTCTCTGCTATTCGTTTTGTCCTTTTTGATGCATTAAGTCAGCCAGTGGGGGAACTAAAATTAGGGAATAATATCAATTTTTGGCACCTAAATTAGCAGTCTGATTTCCCAGCCCTGCTGAGGACATTCATCTCCTGCCACCAGCCTTTCCAATGCACTCTCCCTGCCCACGTTCAGTCTGGCTGTTAGATAACCAAAGGCTTATTTTTGGCAGACAGAACAGTGGGTTAGAGGAAGGAAATTAAGCCAAATTTTAAGAACAACTCTTGGTGACTGTTCGATACCTGTATGTGATTTAGATGTTTGATGTGTGTTCAATTACAAAAATTGCAAGTGTACCTGTACAATATCTCTGTTGCAGAGATCATGTGCAGTCTTCAGGGTGTAAGATTTCCATGCCCTTCTCTGCCTCCTTAAATGGGTGTCAACTTCATTGCCCGTGTTTTGAACTGTTAAGATGCATTTATTCAACTTTTCTAAGCAAACATCCCATAACTAGACCATTTGTAATGAAATCACATCACTATTTGCACCAGTGGAAAACACTGTGTCTTGGTTTGAGATACAGTATCACACAGTCACCCCAGGACACACTGAAATACCATTATATTTACATGAAAATATGATTAGAAGAGACAAGGCATTCAAACAACAGCAATTTGTGGTATGGTAAACATTATTACAGGAGTAATTCCTATTCCTTCTGCAGGGAGGACAAGATCTAAGCAGTGGGAGGCAGCAGAAATGTTCCAAGAAAATTTCTGTTTTCCGGGTCTGAGGGAAAAGGACGGGAACTCCCTCTTGCTAAGGAGCTGGGATGGAAACAAGGGATCAAAGCAGCAGCAGTTGCTGCTGGTGCTGCCCACTGGGCCTGGCAGCCACTTCCCTCTCACAGCAAGAGCTTCTCTTTGTGGGAACAGCAACAGGAGCGGCTGCACACACGGAGGGAGGCAGAGATCAGCTCTCTGGGAGTGCCCATTCCCTTCCTTCCACGGAAGGCAAAGAAAGCAATGGGATTCCTGGGTGAATGTGCCTGTGTAAATTCCAAAAGCACCCTGATGTGACTGCAAAAAAGCTCTTTAAGTGCCTCCACAGGCACCTCTTTTGCGCAGATGATCCATTCAGGATGAACCAGTAAAGCTCAGGTAATATTTTAACATTGTACCTCATTAATAAAAACGCCTGTTAGGAAGAAGATCTTTCAGGGAACATTTCCTTTTCCTTCCCTTCCAAGATCAACAAGCCTGAATCTAAGCATCCAAGGCTGGAACCGTGTTAATTTAGGATAATTAAAGATGCCAGACACGTGTTCCAGCAGGGTCTGATGAAATGCTCTATAAAAGTCATTAGTGGATCCATCTGGTCTGGTGGCCTTGCCAGATGGGAACCTCGTACTACCTCCGCAATTTCTGTTGCAATAATATCCTGCTCCAAGATTATATTTTTAAATAATACATTAGAATTCCAGTGGACAAGAAGTATTTGTTTCTTGTCTACACTGTATTTCTGTCTATATTGGTTTTCTCTAACAGGTTCCATACACTTGTAAACAGAGTACAAATCTGAAGTTCCAAGATAGAATTAAGTAGAAAAGTTTAGATGTGGCTCAAGCCTCAAAAGCAGTTACAGAGAAGGTGGAGATGCTCTTTTCACCTGGATGCACAGGGAGAAGACAAAGGCAAGAGACTCGAGCTGCTTTGTGGGAAACCTTGTCTGGATACAAGGAAAACACTTCACTAGAAAAACTAAAGATCAGGATAGTGACCTAGAGAAGTGGTAGAATTCCCCCACTGGAAATGGTTCAGGAATTAATTGGCTTGACAGGACCTCGGACAACCAAATCTAAGGCTGTGCTCTCAAGAGAAAGTTGGATTGGATGATCTCTGGAGGTCCCTTCCAAACCAGACTTTTCTATGAGTCCAAATACTGAAATACATCAAGAAAGCCTGAAGTAATCAAAGTAAAAATGCATTTTGGCTCACAGCAGTTAACTTGCATTAGATAATTGCTCCCTGATGCTGCAAAAAGCAAGCACTTCTGTTATCTTTAATACAGGCACAGGGAATTGATGGAGACCTTGAAATGGGTGTATCAGATGAGAGAGAGAGGTTTAAATCTCACTACTCTGGGTCTTTTAAATCTATCACTGCACTATCCTATTTATCAGACAGGCAAAACACTTTTTCACTGCAGCAGCCAAAAACTGACCATTTGCTTTTGCAGTTTTGGTGCATCATTCTTTAAGTTACGTTTTCTATTTCAAATGCCATATTATTTGAATCTTTTTATAACCATCCTATCAAGGATTCCTTGTTCATACAAACCAAAGCTGCTTTCCAGAAAATCCCACCTGACAAAAAAGAAACTGCTTTTTTAAAAGGAAACAAAACACTTGCAGTTCTGAATGAAATCACTGTAGACTGGTTGGAATCACCGTCTCAGGTGGACTGTCACCTGCTCTTGACAACATAATTCATCCTCAATGCTGGAATGTTTTGCACTTTAAAGCAGCGTGCAAATTTGAAGTTAATCTAAACTAACTCAAGATAGTTAGACACTGATCAATTAATCTCTATTTCAAATTCATCCAGTTTTAAACTTGGAATAACCTTTCCTGTTTAGACAAACCTTTACAGAATTCTGCAGTTTTCTGTAACAGCACTAGATCGTGTTAATGGAGACTTGGGGAGAGGCAGATATTGTCTGTACTCTACCAATTCTCCTCAGGAAGTCTCTTTTCATAATGAAAGAATTGATGTTTCTGTTAAAAACCATCTACAAACCCCACAGTTTAGCAGAACAGAGAACACAGCAGGTCTTCCCTCAGAATTTAGGTCAAACTTGTGAAGTACTCAGGGCACTGACTCTGCTACGCTTGAACAATGGACATATTAGACAACAAATTTTCTGAGGACTTTTTCTCTGTAGCAAAAATATCTCTGAAGAAACCATATTTCCAAGAAGCTCCAAGCCTGTCCCAAAATAGCCACTATGTGCCAGCAGGTATTTTCTCCTTTGTTGCCTCCTCCTGCTCCTGGCAGGACACGTCCAGGCTCCTGGCAGGCCGGCAGCACACGGGAACACCAGGGAGCTTCTGCATTTTACTGCTCACCCAGTGCTAAGGACAGAGCTGTCCTCACACGGCAGCGAAGAACACAAACACTCACTCAGCAATTCCCCATTTCACGGAGCAAAAGGAGTTCCTTCCTCAGTTGTGGGGTCAAAAGGGAACTCGCTCTACAGACAGAGCTATTTTAGCAGCAAAATAAGGCAGGGTGCAGCCTGATCCCTGTTTCTGAATACAGCACAAAACATCACCAAGCCCCATTGAAAGGAATAATGGAACAAAGCCCAGCAGTTAAATGGAAGCAAAAGCAGGGGCCTTCAGGAGCAAGGGAACCTCAGAAAAGGAAGAGGAGCCAAAAAAGGGAAGAGTAACAAGGTAACAAGAAAACAACCTGCACCAACCCCACTAGATCTGTAAAAATGGAGAGAGTGTTGAGAAGAAAACTGCAGGGAATCTGACAGGCTAATCCTACATCTTATCTCCCCCCAAATGACTTCTGAAACACCAAACACCACAACCATCTTCTGAGGAAAATCCAGCTCTTAATAACATAGGAGGTGGTTGCTCGTGCACAATCACAGCTCTCAACCTTTGGCTCCTCCAGCACAAGCCCGAGACCTGCAGAGCAGCGCGGAGTTGGCGGCAATTTTGTGGTGATCACACACCACAATAACCAATTTTATTTGGCATGTACCATAGGGCAGGTGATGGAGGCTTTGGGAGGCCACTGCAGGCACGTGGAGCAAGTGGGAGAACAGAGAGAACAGATCTGTTAGCCCTGAGACAGAGGCTGTGTGCACATATTTGCATGTATAATACAGTTAATGCACACACTCATACAAGTGAATTGCCTTTTTTACACATCTGAACATACAGCTCTAATGATGCTTTTAAATATACCAAATATTGCCACACGCTTCTTGCAAACAACTCAAGTACAGAGCATATTTATCCTGACAAAATAAAAACAAATGTCAATGGAAATACTGCAATGGCAACGTTTTAATTCACTGGCTTGATTTCTATATGGCAACATCTTGTTTATATATAACAGAGAACAGGATATGCGTACAGAATGATGGGCTTTCATTAAGATCACTTAGGCACGTTTTAGGTCCAAGCTCTTACTAAGCTGTTCCACTGCTGGTTTTCCCCTCCATGCTCCCTGTGTAGGAAGAAGAGTGACACAGCCACAGGTTCTAGAATTTACTCATCACTCTGCACCAGCTTCCTACTTCCAAGAAGCCAGGCTGACTCTGAGCTGCAATTCCGGAATTGGGTGGCCTGTCCCAGACAGCTCCCATCTGCTCCTCCGAGGAAGCAAACACCCCCAGATCCAAATGAAGTCAGAGCAGACCGTGACTGGAATCACTGCATTGGGCTGGGCCACAAACTGAGCCCAAACTGAATCATTTCTGAAGTGGATGTGCAGCTCAGACCTAATACAGGTTCTGGAAACACACATTTACAGCTGCTGGTCAGCTCAAGCACACTTAGAGAGCCCTGGGAATCCAAGGGGCATCTTGACAAGGGTTTTATTTCTGACTATTTTCCAGAACTCACCTGAGGTAGAATGGTGACAGAAGCACGCAAAGTTATAACCATTCCTGCCACTCTTCATTCTTGGAAAATTCCTGCTGACCTGCTCCTTGTGCCAGTGTTTGTTATTCATGGAGTTAATCCACCACATCTCTATAAGGTTTGTTCAGCTGCCCAGGGCTTATTAGAACTCAACAGATCTGCTCCAAAAGGCCTGAGCAGGGCAGAACACGGAATTTCTCCTGGTACCATGGAGCTACAGAGGGACCAGAGTCAGGCCAGATTTAAAAAATAAATGGCTTTTGAACAAGCAATTAAAATTTCCCCAATAAGAGAAGGTCAAAGTAGCAAGAGGAAAAAAAAAAAACTCTTAAAATGTAATGCTTTGAGCAAAAGCATTCTGCACTTTAATTAAGACCAGCTCTGATTTACACTCATGTGCATCTGTACACACAGAAGTATCAGGCAGATTCCCAAATAAAAAGGGAACTGCACTGCAGCACAGTCCTGCAGCACTGGGGCTCCTCTTCACACCTGGCTGCAATTCTCTAATGATTTATTTCCTTGTACATGTTTATTTCATGGATAACTCATGGATATTTTGCAGCTCTGAGCTTCTCCCAGTGAAAAGCAATCCTGGGAGATTTTATCCAAAGCCCACTTTATGACACTGAAAACTAAGCAACAACAACTGTTGATGTCCTCACAAATTGTGGGTTTTGAGCAACAAGTGATCAGGAGAAAATATCCAGTATTTCTTATGAGCCACAATACCCCAGAAACCCCCCTATGTAACTCTGAAATTCAACCACCATATTCCAGTTTTCCCATGCATGCTCAGCATTTCCATTTGAGTCTAATGATATTTGCATTCACGATGATGAACCAAACACTCGTTTTGATGGCCAAAGCAGTTGTAAACAAACACCCAAGACAGATACACGTGACACCCTCCTTGACACAAGCACTGTCATTTGATGCAATCAGTAAAATGGGCCTGAAATTATCAGTTGTAAAGAAAAACCTGCTAGAATTGGAGAGTAGAAAGAGAGGGCTGGGAAAGAGCAAGAACTGTACTTATTCCAGCATTGTATTTGCCCCCGCCCTATTCTATGCTTATGATACTTTTATGGACAATGTAACACATTCTGTAATAAAATACACAATAAACCAGCAGGTAGATATTAGTCTATGATGCTGAGATTAAAACAGCAACTTAAATGCTATCAGTGATTTCTCCATACATGTAAAGCTAATGAAATGCTGCTGTAAATCTAGTACTGCTCACCAGGAACCAGCAAAACTCTCATGTTCATCTGGTATAAGGAATCTGAAGGTCAGTCTGAACACTGTGATCAAAAATATAAAATTCATACATCAGATAAAGTCTGGAAGTGAAGAAATCACTGTCACATGTTGGAGCCTCCCTTAATTCCTGTGTTCACCTTATTGCAGCCTGACTGTGCAAACACCAGAACCAACTGCAACCCAAACCAGACACACAAACCATGCCCAGCTGCTGGGAATCAAACCCGTGATTTTTCCCATTTCACCATCCCCAGGCTGAAGCAACTGAAAATGGCCCGAATGCAGCTGTGCCTCTGCCCCAAAGGCAGAGATGTGATGATCATCCACGCAAAGATTAAGCGGACAGTTCTACAACTGGTGCTCACAGTGAACAGCCCATCTGAGCACTAATTAATTGCCCTCATGCAGTAATTAATTAACTGCCCGAAGCATGGTGATAGGTGCAGATGGCCCCCCGAGCTTGGCAGCATAGCAGGAGGTATTCCCAGGGGGATTCTCCCGTTCTCTCCAGAGGCTGACTCAGGCACAACTGCTTTGGCATTTCCTGGATCTACTCTGCTTTTTGTATAGCCAACAGTCAGCACTGAATACGGGTATAACTATGCAGATCACAGTCTGAATCAAAACATTTGCACGAACAGCTGAGAAAGAGGAGAGGGAAAATGGGAAGAAAATTTTGGAAACAGGACAGACAAAAGATAGAGCTGACAAAAAGAGGAACCATGGGGGAGCTGCAAAATGAATACAGTATAGAAGATGTGATAAAAATAACCAAAAAGCCCAGAGAACAGCCGAGGAGAAATGGGAAACACTGTAGAGAACAAGAAAAAAAACCCAGCCACTGTCACAACTTTCCTGGATCACTCCCACTTTCATTTTTAGTTAAAGAGATTTCACCTCATCCTGTTGAAAATCCTCAGGTATACTCACATCCATGACAAATTGTGTGGTCTGACAAAATTCCCAGGCTGTTGTTAAGAAATCCACACTAGGATAATAATACTGTTTGCATAGGTTTGCCCTCACCTATTATCAGAAATAAGGATTTTAAGCCTAGAGAAAGTGTTCTTACTTCAAGTGCAATAAAGACAGCTGCATCCTATTTGGGCCTTCTGCTCATGGTTATACTGCCCTACAGTTTAAAGTTTAGGCACTTTAATGGCAAGAAGGAGAGAAAAGGAAGGGTTTGATTCCACAATATATCAAACCAACACATGCTGAGCTGCATTTCATGGGTCAGAAGCAGATGATTCTTTGTACACTGAATGTCTACAGGAATGATAAATGTGGCAATATTTGACGTGGCTGGCAAAAAAGGTTCATTTTTAGACCCCTCAGGATAGGGGGAGTTTTCAGTGCTACTAAGGATGTTCTTTTCTCATTATCTCACAGGAACGCAAAGCCAAGACCAACAATTGTTCTCAGGGAAAATATCTCTCTCTATTGGAGAGGTTGAAAATCAGCAGAAACAGCGAAGAAGTAGAAAGATCTTACACAATCACATGGAAATCCTGCTCCCTGTTTGGCCATGCTGAAGCGAGTAACAACAAACATCAACTGGGGCAGAAAGCACCGCAGAGCAAATAAGAATCATATGTAACCTCAGAGTGGGTCTGTTCTCTAAACTTCCAGTCACAATGGATGAGCAGCAAAGTCATGAGTGATCAGTTCTTTGAGCACTCTCGCCAGGCTTCTGAAATTCTGCTTCACCACTTAATTGTACAGAACACAAATATAAATGCTACTCCTAAAAATTCAAACGCTGTTGACAACAAATACCTATTATAAATCCATTTTCCTTTTTTCTAACAATTCAGACAAGAAAGGTTTCTATACAGTTATCCACAAAGCAATTTTATTTTTTTGAGACGTGCCCTCACTAAAATAAGTGTGACCATTTTTATCTTGCTTTACATTGTCCGACACAGCCTGAAGATTCTAAGTATCAAGTGTCTCTTTTGTACGGGGCAGATTAAACAAACCTCTGTTAAACTTCTCAGATAACAGAATTTACCTTGTTTCCCAGAGCATATTTAAGCTGCAAAAGACCTTACTCAGCTATAGCCTAACATTAAACAAAAAGCAGCTAAGAGCTGCTTTTAGAGCCAACACACAGAACAATTAAAGATTAAAACTAACACCTTGATTTTAACCGTACCCCGCTGTCCTTTTGATGGCAGTTAGGCAGCACCGCAGTAAAACCAACAAATGATTCACCAGTAGCATACCAATACTCTGCACACAGAATCCCAAAAGATAAGCAGGAGAACACCAAACCAACACACTCAGAAATTAATGACGATTAGAATTTCTCACTGCTTACCTTTTAGCCTTCTCTCCTTTTTACCACAGGCTTTATCAGGTCAGTTTTTTGATTGCTTTGTTGTTTTAAAAAGTATAAATAACTGAAAGAAGCACTTACCAAAGCTCTGGAGCAGCTTTAGAAAGGGCACGTTCCCAACTGAACCCTTTATATAACCTCCGACTCCCTCCCCCTTCCAGCTGGCCCACGTTGGTTACAAATGAGGGCCTGGCAAACCCAGGTGCAGGGACTTTCGTTGCTTGGTTAGTTCTGTTACTTCCAAATTCTGCAGATTACAGTCAGGTGAAATGCTCACCTGAGAACAATCTGTGCTTAACAGGTGGCTGACAACAGAAAATCCTCCGAGGACAGAGCTGCTTTTCATCAGAACAAAAGCTAAGACTCAAGTCCACGTCAGTGTGATACCACAAAACTCCTTCTCCAGCCCAAGTCTTTTTGGCAGTGGAATCTCTGATGTCTGAGACAGGGCCATCTCAGGGAGCTGAGGTGTTTGCTCGGCTCAGTGGAGGTTTCCAAATGTTTTGAGAAAGGAAGCTCATTTTGAAGCTTTATGCTGAAATAAAACCCTTGTTAGTCACAAGCCAGCAAAGGACACAATTTGAACGGGAGTCTGGCTCAGGGACTGCCCTGCAGATATGTGAAGCAAAACTCAGCTGCTCACACTGAAGGATGGGGTGTATTTTGCTCCACTTGTGAAAATTCACCTAAATATGCTCAATTCACATGTCTTAGACAAAATCACCATCAAGACACATCTTCCTTCACTCAGCACGTACAAATATCGTTGAGTTTATCTTTACAGAAATTACTAAAATAGTAGGAAACTGCTACCCTTTGTGTAAAACCCAAAAAGTCTGTGAATTAAACAAGTTGCACCTGTATCTACTGAAAAGCAGAAATTCACTTTGATCATTTTTAGAAGTTAACTGTATATAGAAATTATAATCAGGAAAAAAGTTTGTTTTAATTTTTTTGTGTGTTTCTTGGTTTACTGATCATTTTTATGTGTAAAACAATAATTCTATGATGCTTAATAGTCAAATCAACTTTGTATAGTCACTTAAAAATGTTTTAATTGTTCCACTTTTAATTTCCTTTTAATCCTTAGTATTTTCCTGTGATGTTAGTGAATGTTTCCCC
>VYZQ01004780.1:23873-42841 GCA_013400655.1 Mystacornis crossleyi
ATTAAACAAGTTGCACCTGTATCTACTGAAAAGCAGAAATTCACTTTGATCATTTTTAGAAGTTAACTGTATATAGAAATTATAATCAGGAAAAAAAGTTTGTTTTAATTCTTTTGTGTGTTTCTTGGTTTATTGATCATTTTTATGTGTAAAACAATAATTCTATGATGCTTAATAGTCAAATCAACTTTGTATAGTCACTTAAAAATGTTTTAATTGTTCCACTTTTAATTTCCTTTTAATCCTTAGTATTTTCCTGTGATGTTAGTGAATGTTTCCCCTAATTCGTGCACTACCATGTCACATTAGTATTTTATCTGCTTTTATTAAAAAAAAAAAAATTAAGCTAAGGAGAAAAGAAGGGAATGGCTTTATTAGTTACTTAGAAAATTAAGTTCACCCCAGTCTGGAGGGCCATACAAAAGCAGGCTGCCTGAGGAGTTAGAAAGTCCATTTTAATATTCCATCAATCCACTGTCTAATGAAGTAAACGAAAGAAGCAGCTTCAGATGTAAACATTAATAATAATCACACAAGCCAAAGTAAAATATTTCCTTGCCTTCTGGAATCTCACAAAGGCTGTGCAAGCTCTAAAAATGTATATTTTAAACTCACGTGGGTATGAGCAGTGCTTTCAGATGAGAAGGTGTAATTCACCAGGACTAGAAAATCAAATGACTTCTTAGACTTCTACAAAAGAAAGTCTTACTCTATAGAGTCCAAAAGCCAGGAGTTCATACCAATAGGCCAAGTGCATCAGACGTTCCCCGTCTCTGCTACTGCACCGAAATAAATCAAAATGCTGTTTTCCCAAAAGTCGTTTCCACAAGCATAATGTTTTAAGTGCATATTAAAATGCAGGATTTGAACACAATAAATTCACCTAATTCAAGTGACTGCCTGCCCAGGGTCTGTGGGACACACCTCAGGGTATTGTTATGAGAATTTTGCGCTGCAAACCGGCTTCTGAGCTGATTTGGGGATTCGGAGCTTTCGTTGTGCTCCCAGTATAGGCAAACATCAAACGGGAAGCAGACTTAATTTAGGTAATGGTGCACTGGAGGAATTCCCAGATTTACCATAGAAGGAAGAATAAAACTGAGGAGAGTTCCATGCCAGTGGTACCTAAGTTTGTTGGTTTGAAATATCTATATTACAGACTGCAGTACTGATACACTTGCAGCTCAGCTGAAAATACAGCTGTCAGTATTTTCTGATCAGGTTTCTGAAAGCAAAAGATTAATAGAGATGACTGATGTGTGACACATTATCCACATTCTGCTCTCTCTTGCAAAAGTATCAGACAAGTTGAGAAACAACCAGAATTTTAATGCATGTTAATTTGAGCAACACATTTTGCATACATTTGCTTTTATTTTTGTATTCTGCAGGCAGCTGGAATAAGTAAAAAAAGATCTGTAATCATCTCAGAATTAGAAAAAAAAATGGAACGCCAAAGCTTTATTCCCTATTCATTATTTAAATATTAAAACAGTAAAATTATATACTTTGGCTTTCATGATCTTATAACGAAGCCATAAACAGATCTGGAAATGTTTGCATTTTTACTTTGGAAACGAGCTTCTTAACTTGACTGGAAACCACCTTAAAAAAAAATTGTTTTGTTTAACATGGTTTTAGACAATAATAGTTTTTTTATTTAATTAGAAAATGACTGAAATGATTGCACTTCAGCGTAATAACATTCAAGCTATCTCATCTGGCTGAAAATAGGGCTCACTGGATGGGGTTTTAAACTTTTTTTTTAAACTATCCAGACCAGGCCCAACAGGATGTCACCCCTTATCAGTGTCTTACGACCTCCAGGTGCAGTTCAAAAAACCCGCCCGTAAACCCTGAGGACTGCAATCTATTTTTCCAACAATTCCTCCTTTTAAAACCACCTTCACATCGAGATGTAGGTTTAGGAAGAGGAGCGTTTGTAGGTTAATTTAATCCCTTTACAGGTGATGCACACATTGAGTCACAGTTCCTCCCAGGCAGATGGAAATAGCTTGGTCCATAGAAAGTTGGTCTCAGGTTTCAGGTGAGTGTTTCGGGAACAATCCAGAGCCTTCAGAACAAACACCTCCACTGATGCACTGAATTGCCCTCAGCCACTCAGGGGAGGAGCCACAACATAAATATGGATTTCTATGAAGAAGGATGAGAATGGAACAAGCAAACGACCAAAAAAGGATGCAAGAAGAGAATGAAGAGGAAATAAGACAGCAAGGAAACTTCCCATATATTAGTCCAATAATATCTCAGAGTTAGAGAGACTGAGGCAGCCCTTGGAGGGGTGACTGTGGGGTCATGATGCAGAGCAGATTCCAGCAGCTGAGTGGGAGTTTAATTGATAACTCTGAACTCATCTCCCTGAAGGCTGGTGAGAAGCACTCATCTTTATTCACTCTGTCAGCTGGGCCTTCTTGTTACAACAATATAAGAAATATAAATAAAATACATTTGGGAAAAAAGGGGAAAAAATTCAATCAATCGACGCATACACTAAAATATAAAAGAGGATTTTAATTAAGAAAAATAAAGATTATGTTCAAAATGTATGATACGCTGCCAAATTTTTCTGTGAACCAAATTCCTCAGGGTTTTTTGCTGGTTTCTGAAACAGCTGATCAAAGACACATGCTAACATTTTCAGCGTAAGACAGGTGAAATGCGTTGGCATGCTGTATGAACAGCCAAGTCTGGGAAGCCCCACATCCATGAGCAATCCAAGAATGAAACAGGAGACCAACCTACTCTAGCTGTGGTTCCAGTGGAACTTTCCTGTTTGGGGTGGTGGATGCCAGAGGTACCAGTAAAGCAGTTCTACCTCGCTGACTTGAGGGAGCCAGGAGAAAAACTGAAATCCAACATGTTACTAACAGTATGCTAACATTCCCACAGGAATAACCAGTGCAGGACATAACTGGAAATGACAGCTGAAATGCCACAGTCTGTCTTCAGAAGAGAGAAATGAAGAGCTAAAAATCCCCAGGACCTCCCGAGCAGAATGCAGCGTCTCATGCCTTAAATTCATGCTGACATACAGCAAAGCTCTTCTGTGTTAACATATTTGGGCATGTTGTCCTAAAGCCACAGCCCAAGCCCCAAAGAACAAACCATGGTCATGGCAATGGCTTTGTTTCGGTGACTCTCACCTTTTTTTTCTTTCTTAAATTTCTATCACATACTAGCGGGAAAAAACCCTCCTGTCACAATGCAAGAGATTTTTTTTTTTTTTTTTAACTGGAAACATTTCCTAGGAGCCTAACAGTCTGCCACCACTCAGAAAAAGCTTAATTTGCCAATATTGAACATCTCTACGTAGTCCCAACTGCTTAGCAATTCCAGGTTTAAGTGCAGTGCGTTCATAAATGGAATGAAGGGACATCATCGCTCCCTGCTGTTTTCTCCAGCACAGAAATGAGGGAAGTGAAAGGGGTAATCGTGTGATGACCTTTCAATTTATTTGAAAACCAAAAATACCAAAGTTTTATATTTATGCACTATATAATACTGCATAATTATATAATAATATTGTGCATGTATATATATACACACTAGGTATACATGTATTTGTGTCTGTATATATGTTTAAAAACCCAGACTGCAATCCTGACAGTGGCTGAGGTGGATCACAGAAACTCCAGCTCTGTTGATAGCAGCCTGGGACAGCTGCAGCAGATGTTCAGTTTTGAGGGGCTCAGGCTGATAAAATTGTTAGATCTGATAGGGAGGAAGAAAGCAGAAAAAAAAGTGTGCAGTGCACTAAACTGTCATCATGTATAAAGTAACTCCTACCAAACTAAACGATAAGGTAAAAGAACATTTACCCCTAGGCAGTGGGGAGTCCCACGGACTGAAAATGGAAAATAACAAGATACCACAGGGAAAATGTGAAATGCAATACAGGTTCAGAACATTCCATCAAACAACTATTTAACACAGGACGAAACAGGGCATTCTGAAGACCTGACTTATTTAACGGCAATGTATTCATACTTCGTTTAGTCTGTCCTCTGTTGAAACACAAAATACATGGTTATTCCTAATTTAAATTATCTTTTGACCCTTCACCAGGTCTAACAGTTAACCAAAATAAAATGGTGAAGTTATCCTGATGTAGACACAAGTGCCAAAATATTCCTTGCTCAGACAAATGCATGCTGCTTTCTCAGCTCCCTTCCAGGAAATTATGTTTTCCTCACATAAGGCCAGCTCCCAGAGAACAAGACTCTCTGTTCAGATTTACAATATTCTTAAAATAGGCATTTACAAAAATAAATAGCTGTCACCCATCTCCCATGCAGATCTAAGATTTCCTCACATGCCTAGTCACACTTGTGTATCCCCCAGGCTCTGGAAAGTTAAAGATCCATATCCTGGTTCCCATCAAAGCACACAAACAAGCCCAGAAAATTCAAGTATTTTCTAGAAATTTTAGACATGGAAGATCAATTTACTTCCAAGCTTTTAAAATGATCCATCTGTGTAACAGAGCAATTCATATGTTCACACATAAGGCAGTGCCCACAGAGCCATCACCATGGCTGAAAAGCAAATTATGTCTATGGTAACTCCACAGAAAGGGAAGAGAAATAGCAAAAAGTGAGGACAGAGTCTGGGAATTTAGCAAGTTCTCTGAATCAGATAACTTCCCTTCTGTGCTGACTACAAAATGGACAGCTGGGGAAAAACAGGAAGGGAAATGGTTCAGAACTTCTATTTAGTGTTATTTTAGGCAACAGACTTGGTAGAGGTTTGAGGAAAGCTGCCCTTGCACATGGAATAAGCTCAGGTCCTGACTTTAGGGTCTCAAGGAGCACCACAGCCAGACAGTGGAAAGAAACCACACAAATACCTGACACGCCGTTCAGAGCCCACAGGCCACATCCAAATCCAACTCAACAGGAACTTAAGTCATGTTTATGGGACTGCTTTACAGTCACTTCAAAATGAACTCTTATCAAGATAGTGGAAATACAGCAAGTTTCAAACAGAAAGTTACGCCATGTTGTTAAATTAATGTTTTCCATAGGTAAAACTTTCAGTATTACATTTCTGAGGAAGCAGAGTGTCACTGGAAGTGTTCACCAACCTTCCAGCTCCACTGAAAGACTGATCAGACATTTTGAAAAGATATTCACAAAGCACTTCAGCTGATCTGTCCTTCCATAGAAGCAGCTGCCCTAGGCACCCTCAGAACATAGCACCCTCCCTGTTATTCAACACGTCTTTTAATGCAATGTGCAATTATTAATTACCCAACTAGTTATTAATTTTACCCGAGTTTTAATGGATGTGCGGCCAGCCACAGACACATAGAGGAAAGAGCAGGTGTAAGATTATGACACCACCAAAATCCATGACATGCTGTATTTAAGGGAGATTACCATGATCCAAAGAATGCCTTTTAAACTTCTGTTTTGTGAGACTAATACCAGGAGTTATATAAACAAACACGGAATTACGATTTCTCTATGTTTTTATGTAAGCACTGTGGCTCATTTTCTTGCCTATTACTATTCTTTCTCTTTTTCTCTTGATTTCTTAGCCAACCCTTCAGAGCAGAGATTGGGAACCCGGAGTTGTGCTTTCAGTGAGACCTCGGAGAACCGGGCTCACTGGAGCCCTTTTTTGCTGTATTTTAGGCTCGGTGCTGCAGTGGAGGCTGAAGAGTTTTGTGCCATTATGTAACTGCCTGGCAGCGTGTAGCTTCAGGCAGTTATAATCTGGTTTACTGCTTGTCATTTGCTAATACTTGGGGTTTTTCTCTAGCTTATGGTATCAGGGGTGTTACGGGGGGTTTGCCTTCCCCTTCCCAGGAGGAGAGAAAGCAGGCTTCAGCAACAGCTGCCGGGTTCCTGGGCAGAATAAACCACACGTCCCCGCTCGGCCCAGCCCCTGAGCTTCCTCCTGCCTCGGCACACAGAGCAGCGCCCTCCGCCCTGCCACACACAGGGTGGGCTTTGCTGATGGCTCCTGTGGCACAGGAGGCTGGAGCTGAGCAGAATCTTGGAGCACAAGCGCGGGGTAAGATGCGGGTGGTGCCGTTCCAATAAAATCTGCTAATCGAGTGCATTCAGCGGGGTTGGGCAGACTTCCAGATTTAACCATACCGTGGCAGACGGCCAGGAGTGGGAAATAGCAACACACTTGGTTGTGCTCAGGGACAGACAAACAGGTCTCTGCATCGCTGATTGAAGATCCTCATTTCTTTCAGAGCTTTAAAAATTACAAGCTATTAAAGAAGGCTTCACATGTGCTTGGTAACAGTTCAGATATCTACTTGCTTTTCTATTCTCTTATGGTTTTCCTGAGCAAAATATCCGTTTTCCTTCATTATTTTCATCCATGCCAGATAAGATACAAAGATATATGACACCTAATTCTTCAGTATAAACCTAAGGTAAGAATTACAATGGACAAGCTCTCCCTGGGAAAGGAGAAGCCAAGAGCCAGTGTGAGGCCTCATTAGGCATCTGCACCCTGCTCATAATGCAAACAAAACTAAAATGCTATTTTTCATCCTGTATTTTATTTCTCTCCCCATGAAATCAGTCTCCTTACAAGGAGAGAAAAAAAAATTAAATCTGAAAATCTGATAGAAGCCCAGAATCAACTAAATATGAAAATATAAAGAACAGAAAATGCAGAGCCCTCAAAACCCTAAGTTCTTGGCTAAGTTCTATCTCAAAGGAAGAAATTACTTTATATCGATTTTCTTAAGATTGCAATTATTTATAAAATATAAAATTATTATATGTTCTTCCAGGAAGGTCCTGAATTTATGAAAAGTGATTTTAAAAAGGATATAAGGATTATTTAAAAGGATACAAAAATAATTTTTAATATTCTGAACTGTCCTTGCCAGAGAGAAGATGGAAGAGAGATGAGCCTAAAACAGATGTGCAGTTTCCTTTAAAAAGGTGTTCTTCCTGCACTTAATGGAAGAGAAATAATGGGAATTAGCTCTCTTAATTTATTCTTTGCCAAAATTTTCTGTCACAATATGAAATGTCAAATTTTTGTTTGAAATTAATTTGAAATATTTGACATCTGTCATACAATTATATCACAAATTCTATATTGTAAAGAGTCACACGTCCAAAAGAAGGCCCCCAAAATTTTGAGTGCATTCTGAATGGCATGATCTGTAATATAGAAACCAACTGATTAAAGGATGCAGTGTGGGAAGTAAAAAGAGGAGGAAAATGCCACACACAAAGGAAAAGAAAAGGAAAATAGCATTTCTTTAACACCATTATTTAACAACATTAAACAATCAAAAATATCATCAAGTTTCAAAGAGGAGAAGATTTTCTTCCCTGAGCCCATGTCCAGTAATCTCAATCTTCTAAAAATACCCAAGCTTTTGGATAAGCAACCTTTCCACCACGATAAATGTCACGTCTGGTTCCTGCAGGTGGCTCCGCAGGTGCATCCAGCAGGTTCCCTGGAACGAGTTCTGGTAAAACCTACTGTGAAAACATCCCACTGCAGCAATGGCAGTGCCTGTGGAACGTGAGGGATTTCTCTTTGGTGCATCTTTTGCAAATGCTGAATGAATTATTACTTATTGGCCCAAGCAATGAAACCTGCCAGACCCGAGGTGTTACGTTAACCCAACGTGCAGCTAAGATAAAGCAATATTCCTGTCTGGGATTTGAGGGGGCTACTTGCTCTAAGAATCCTTTGTAAAATGCTCTTTTCTGCACCCCCCTAGCCCAGGTGCAATTCTTGAAAACTTAGTTCTGGTGTTAAGACATAAAAGGGCCACTCCCAGGGCAGAACCCGGGGCATGTCTGGAATCAGTAACCCTGGGTTAGACCCTCGGCTGTACCAAGCCTCACGTTCACACAGCCAGCCCGAGCAGGGCAGGTGAGAGCAGAGGGACAGTTCACACTTCACACCCAACCAAACCACGAAGAGAACTCCCCAGGGAAAGGCATTTACATTATTCCCCTCTTGGGAAGGAGGGCCTGCATTATAAGGAATGCAGCACAGAGCTGCCCATCCTAAAGCAGCTTGAGATGGTTCTGCTAACTTAATCCCAGACAGAACCACCCAAACCTCTTCAGTGTGACAAGCAAAAGCTTTAAAACAACTAAAGACAGCTCTCAAACAGACTCAATATAATATCCTTTTAGACACTTGTGGCCACCTCCAGATGCCACATATTTAAAACAAACAAACAAACCAACCCCCTGTGGAAGCAGAAGGCCAGTACCCGTGCAACAATCACTGTATCTGCACAAGACCTTAAATCAGGAACATAATTGTAAATTATAAACTTGTTTTACAGCCACTAAGAGACAGAGCAATTTCACTGAACAGCATTTCAATTTTGTTGTTTGTTTTTTTTTTTTTAATAGTTTCTAAACAGATGAAAATCTCTCAGAATCCTAGAGGGATCAGGAACCTGCTGTAGACCTACTGCTAAAATCTCATTTAAGTGCAGCCACACTCTTACAAGTTCAGCACCGGTGTGACCCGGGCCAGAGAGCAGGTCCCAGTAGTGTCATCTCTGATCTGCTGTCAGAGAGAAGCCACAGAGAAAGCCTGACTTCTACCTAATCATAGATTCCAGCACTGGGAGAAGCCAAAAGGTCCTTTAAGTACTTTAACAGAGAGTGTTCAAACATTAGAGAGATGAAAGAAAAAGTTAAGGAAACTTACATTTAACACTTTTTCTGGTCAGACAGCAACTGACTGTGACTGTGACTAACCTCCAGTTAAAGAGCTCTTAGGATACAGAGAAGGAAGCGTGGTCTGCCTAGTCAGGGGGAAAGCAAAAGGGCTCCGGCCTTGACTCTACCCTTGCGGGTAGAGCTGTGAAAAACTGAGGGCATATTTTATTGTCTTTTTTATTATAGCTAATTTCTAAAATAGAGAACATCTCTTTAAAAAAGAATCAGAAAATTCTTCTTCAAAAGTATGGCTCATCTTGCCCAAAACTGTTATCTTGCAGTTAATATTTGCAAGTAGTAGGTTACTATCATAGTAAATGACACTTGCAATATTTATCTCTGCATACGTAAGACAGTTTCTGAGGACAAGGAAGCAGATGTTTGGCATGAATGGATGCCCAATTTCCATGTGGAGGCATCAATATTAGTATGACTACATATAAACTGCAATGCCAGTCAGCAATTTTCATGTAGGGTTATGCCTTGAACATTCAAGTCTGCCAAAATAATGGAGGCACTCAAAATTCCTATAAAAATCCAGTAAAATCCTTTGTAACAAGGAGTGTTAGGCAGCCAAAATAACAAGGTTGCTGCATCACTCTGAGAGTAGCCTCTGTGTTATGTTCTGTTCTAATTACCATCGTTTGAGTGTATTTCCATCCATCTGTCACAGAAGGAAGAACAGACTTCACCGCCAGCACCCACAGAAGTTCCAGCAATCAGGTGCAGTGTCCCAAGGTTCATCGTGCTGCTGGAATGTTTAAAGGGGCTTGACATAAACATACACTTGGCCTCAAGATCAGGCCTTCCTAAAGCTTTGGAGGTCTGTTCCCAGGCCTTTATAAATACCAGCTCTAAAGGAGAACTAAAATTCAACGTGTCTCTTGGACAGCCAATGCAGACAACTAAAAGTTCCTGAGGCAGAAGCACACCCCATGGAAAACCAGGTGCTGTTCCTAAGAACAGTCTTTAGGTGGGAAGAAAAGGAGGCATTTTTGCTCTTCCCCAAGGTTCCCAAAAACCTGAGCAGTTGGCAAGTCAGCAGAAGACCCTTTTACAAACCTCAAACCCCCTTCCACTTTCACAGAAAAGCATTCAAATACTGGGAGCTGTAGAATTTTTTTTTTTAATTTGAAATTAACCCATATGAAAACATTTTCTATGAGTTTTCTTCCTAGTAAAGAGTGGTTACACGCAACTACCTGACCATCGTGACTCCTGGCCATCTGAAATCAAGTTGAAATAAAACAAGTTAAAAACATTGCAGAGTGTTAACACATGGAAAATGTAATAAAATGTATTTAACAATTAGGGTTAGACTGCTCTGGTTAAAGGCTGTGGTTAAATGATGACCGTTCTCATTGACATATTGTGACAAATGCCTGCTGAATTTCTCTCCACTTTTAACTGATTCAAGTATTTCTAAATCACTTTCAATAAGATACTATAGCTGTATATTCCAATACATCTGATGCATTAATACAGTTATTTAAGAAACCAATGCATAGCTCATGCCCCAGCAAAGACTTCAAATCTAAATGCAGCACAGCACTCAAGCAGAGGCAAAAGAGGCCACTGGAACTTCACGGAATAAACAGCATTTTCCCCAGGTTTTCCAACACTGAAAGCAAAGGAGGAAACAAGCTGATTAGAGGAATTTTTAATGGGGAATAAATTTCTTTCCTGTGAAACTCATTTAACAACTTGCTGCCTCAAAACAGTTCCAAAACTCTGCTTCACCCCAGCTATGCCATGTCTGTCAAGTTTGGATGGCCTGGTGCAGGAACTGGTGTCGCATCTACATAAGAAACAGAGCTGGAACCTCTGTTGTTGAAAATCTCGGATGGTTCCCCGCTCCTTTGCTCCTTTCAGGTCACTGAACTCAGCAGTCCTGTGTGCTCACCTCGGGTGTCTGAGGCCCAGGGGCAGCCCAAGCTGCAGACAGTGCAGTGATGATAAACAATAACCACAGGAACCCGAACACCAGTCTACATCCAACAACTGCTGCTACCATCCAGAGGGTGGCAACGGAACAGAAATTTAAAGTATTTTAGATCCCTTCAAATAAGCGTCACCCTATAAACAGAAATATGACAACACATGATTTTAAATAAAAATATTAAAGTACAATTTAGATCTTCTGTCTCTGAGGCTTTGATTTGTATAGCTCTGTCATCAATTCAGTAATTCCAAAATTGTATTTACTGTGGTCAGCAACATACAACATTGCTTTAAGCATACTACTCCTTTCTTTCCTGACTGCAGCAAGGCAAGAAAACCACGTTCTGACACATATCCTGTCTCCTGAAACAACCCTTGTGGAGAACAAGCCAGGCCTCCAGTGGCTCCGGCAGCCCAGTAAATCCCATCCCCACTGGCACGGCTGCGGTTTAATCTCAATCTGTCAGCAGAGTGGCACCCCCCCAGCACACTTAGAGCAATATTCTGATAAATCCGACGCTGCTGGTACACTGTGAGCAGCCTTACATAAACAACAGCTCCGGAATCCACGGATAACAGGATGGCTTTGCAGGTAGTACAGAGACCTGGGAGAGGGAGCAGGCTTGCTGCCTCACGACAGACTGGCATGGTGGCAGGCAGGATGCAAAACTGCTTTTGTGAATGCATAACGTACAAAACATCAGATTCCACAAGAAACCAGGGTGTGTAAAAATTGCAGGTGAAGTCTTCAATACACTGTCAGAGGTGCTGTGTCAGTAAGTTTTGACATATTCAGGACAACGATTCAATACTGCAAAAATTCTCAGAACTCAAAACCAGAGACACAAAACTTCGTCACTACACCAGAGGAAAAATTTCTCATGGTTAGGAAACTCTGTTAACAAATTACTTCTGCAGAAATAGATAAAATCTATTGTATTTTAAGTGATAATGACAAGTATCTCAACTGGTTGTATTTTTATTTTTGCTCTTTGCTGTGGCTTTTACATGCACAAAATGCAGAAAAGTTATAGAAAGAACTGCCTGCATTCAACACTTAATTGAGAGAAAAATGAAATGAGGATTGATCTAATTGATCACTGTTCTACAAGTAACAATCTAAAAGTAAGAAAACCTGTTCTTTGGAAAGTTTTCAATTGCTGTCAAAGCTAATGCTCTGGAGGTTACCCACAAACCCCTCTGCAAAACAGGGCTCACTTGAAGGTTAAATCGGTGGTTCAGGACCTCGTCTCCTCCTGAAGTTAAAGGAGGAAGAGCTGGAAGCACAGCACCTGGTGGTGGCTTTGCACAGAAAACAGGACAATTCCAAGCTCCCTTGTTCCTGCTCGGAACATCGACCTTATTAGCTGAGTGCAGAACATTCAGTTCCTGTACGCACAGAACTTGCTTTTCAAATGTGAATCTTGCAAAAAACGGCATTTCTCCAATACAATTCAATCCAATACACTCTGGTCTGCTTTAGCCCAAACTAAATCATGTCCAGCTGCATTATTTTGATGCAAAACAAGAGACAGAACCATTAATCGTGGAGAACATACTAAATATACACACCTGCCCTTTTCACCAAGGACAAATAATACCCCTTTCATGATTTCAATAAGCACTTCAAGGTAATACATGGTATTACCCCTGAGAATCATGGGTTTATCATATTTTTTTCAACAAAACAGCTTTCACAAAACCACAAAAAAACCACAGAAGGAGATAACAGCAGTCCTTGGCAGCAGCAGATCTTCCCACCTGAAGGTCTCCCAGTCTCAATGATTCACAGTATTTTCCAAAACCCAAGTTTTCTTTTTTAAACAGTGTTTCAAACCTCTTTAGAAATTACAACCTGTTGGACTGCAAATGCATGCCCTGCTGTTTAGAAGCTGGTCTCAAGCAAGTAAATCCCAACAAACCCAGAAAAATTGGATAAGTACATTCATCCCATTCGTCTCAAATGGATGAGAGCCGTGAAGCTTAAAATGTGAGAATTTAAATTCCTGCATTTATTAGTCATATCAGCGGTGACCACACAAGGCATCGTCTACTTAAAAGCACTTCCAGTGATGGGGTATTACGTCAGTAGGGACTGCACAGTGCACCAGTGGCAAAGGAGGCAACCACCCATGCCCCGGTGCAAACAACAGAAAATTCCAGCAGCAGTCCGGATAGTCTGTCCTTCCTTAAACCCCACATGGTGACAGCAACAGTTCTTGGCCACTAGGAGCTGAAATGAACTGTTGCTTGGGTTCTGCTGATGCCTTCTGGACCCAAATGTTTCATCCTTGGTGGAAACTACAGTTTTCCACCAGAATTCTGATGGTGTTGCAGATCAGAAACAAAACCCACCTTTCCAAAACATGCGTTGGACATTCAGCAAGTCCCTCAAGACACAACTAGTTTGAACACACGGTTCTAGTTTCCTTTACAGAGCACAATAGGCAGAAGCAGGGGCAAAGTACAAATATGAGACATTCATTCTTTCTATCCCAGTTGTACCTTCTAAATGTGACACTGCCAAAAGCATGCTCCTAATGTGACAGATCTTAAAGTAAAGGGCACAGAAGCTGTACAATACATTTGGTTTGGGGAGGGCGGTGCTGTCAGGTATAATAATAACAATTCAAACATAAGCACAGAAATACACAACTCTCTACATGGATTATACTTCCTATTGCAAAGAGTGTCAAAATGTATGTCCATACAACAATCAAAAATTTTAATTTCATGATCCTGCAAATGCCTCTCAAATACTGAGTCTTCTCTGAGCAGCCCAGTGTCTATTTTAGCAGCCTTTTGGAGCTGATAATACCTTTGGAACCAGAATAAACTTTGATGCACATGCACCGTACTTGGTGAAATGCTGCCGCTTTAACACACCCTAGAGAGGAGGAGAAGGATGCTACAAGGATACACAGCATCCAAAAGCTCTTCCTAGGAAAAGTGGATGGCTTTCAGCAGACAAGGATTATGTGACAATTGTGTGGTTTGGTTACGGAGTGTCAAAACTCTGGCTTCAGCAGATGCTTCCACAGCACTCCCACACCGTGAGTCACCTGGGACTGTTCTGGTTTCACATCATCCAGGAATCGCTTCATTCATGCTGAATTGGGTGAACAGGGAGGGCAGCAGATAGCTGTGCTCAGAGGAGTGGCATCACCTGGCAACATCCTTCATGAGGATATTCTAGGCTCAGATTTCTCTCCTCAAGTAGTAGCTACATTAATTTTCTATTTTACTGATGTAAATTTCTGTATTCTGGACAGATTTTTTTAAAAGGCTACCCTGAACACTGTAACTGCGTTTTTATCTTGTGAGGTGCAGTAAAAAATCAGCATTTCCATAGGACAAAAACATCAATTACATCCACTTCTCAGGCAGAATTTGAGAGAAAGACACAATAAACTGGACAGATGAGGAAGCAAGACCTGTCCTTCTGTAGCCATCTTGCACCAGCACGCTTGGGATTTTTTGTCTGGAGTGCAAACAGCTGAACTTGATTTTGATTTAGATTTTCTGGATGATATTAAAACCAGATCAGTTTGAGCTACGGGTCAGATTTATGGCACTCTCGTGCCGGGATTTGCTGAGGGCAAGGAGAGCCACACCTGCCTTCTGTACGAGGTCAGAATTGATGAGCTGGGGTCCCAGCTCTGGAAACATCAAGGTGCCGGAGCCACGATTTCGCAGCACTGTTGCACTGAGATCTTCCCAGTGCTGAAATGAAGTGATTTGCTTTTGGTGCAGTGCAATAGAAAAACTTACCTTCCCTTCCTTATTATTGCAACATTTTCAAGCTTTGCTACAAAATAATGATAATCAACAGAATCTAGATATTCAGCTTTCACAGCGACTGCTGCTAACAAATCTGAGCTGCTCTAAAACGGCAGGTCCAAGCCGAGCTGTAAGAGGCGAGGAGGGGGTATTCTGCCAGCACTACATTCTCCTCCCTTCCCTTTAAACCCCACCCCACCCCACCACCAGAGAAGTCAGCCCCCTTACCTGATAATATCATCGTTGTGCCCGAGGAAGAATTTCTGGCTGTGCTCCCTGGTGTTGTAAACCACGCCGACTCCAGCCACGAAGTACACCACCTCTTTTCCTGCCGTGTAGTACAGGTTGTTGCGGCACTGGTGGCCCCGGTAGCCGTACACCCACTCCAGCCGGAGCTGGCAGCGCGGAGCCGTCCGATCCGCCATGATAACCAGCCCCCTGCCCACCGGCACACACAGCCGAGCGCCGGCCCGCCTTCCCCCGGCACGCTCTCCCCTTCCGAACGGCGGCGATCCCCGCCCGCCTGCCGAAGCCTCAGGTGTCCCTTCCGCGCGGGGATGGGGATGGGGATGGGCAGCGCATCCGCGGATCCGGGATGCCGCCGCCGCCGCCGCCACCGCCGCGCTACCGCCGCGCCGCCACCATCATCTGCTGCCGCCGCTGCCCAGGACGAGCCGCCGCCGCTCCGCCGCCGCTGCGCGACCCGGGCAACTTCTCGGGGGCACAGAAACACACCTACATAAGCAGCAGACCGGGCTTTTTTCCCTTCCGAAGGCAAAGTAACTTCTGTGCGTCACCAGCACCACCTGCCAAAGACTCCCCGCTGCGTCTCCCGGGCTGCACCTTCTTGGTTTCCTGCACAGAGCTTCCTGGGCGCTCTTCTTTTTAACATATCTACCCTCGGGGCTAGAGCTGGAAGAGAAGAAAACACAAAACCTGTGCGCTTGAACCGCAGAGCGAGTGTGTGTTTAAAATGCAAAGCGACTGCCTGGATAGAGAAGCTCGCCTTGGACGAGGGAGCTCTCCTTGGATGGGTGCTGTGGCCGCTCTGGGTGGTCTGGGGGCTTCTGAGGCTTTTCAGCAAGCTCCAGTGCTCTGAGTTCTCATACAAATCCTCTCTTTCAATATCATCTCATATACAACATCCAGCATAAATATGGGAATATTACCCCACCTTTCCTCACCCCCCCCGCAACCAAAAACTTTCTCCTTTTGGAGTCTGTAGCAACCACGTAATTAAGACAATCGTATTTTCCCGTTTTCAGTCACAAAACACTCTAAATCACCATGAGATAGTGGGGGGTGTGGTGCTTTTTTTTTTTTTCACTGTCATTCTTTGGAATTATATTATAAGGAATACATTTCCTCTCTTGGCTTCTGCTTTTCCTAAAGCAGAATTCATATTACCATTTTCAGTCAAGCGTAGTTGCTGCATGCTGTTGGAGATAAGACATCCACTGCTTTATAAGTGTCACTGCACAGGAGCCCAAACCCAGCCCTCCAGAAACTCGGCCACAACCGCAGGGAAGAGGATGCTGGAATCAGAGGAGCCGAACCAAACACCCATTCACAGAGCACAGCGCCAGACGGACGGGAAGAGGGAATTCCAAGGCTGACAACCCCTGTACCTTTTCCCACACAACACGCCTCACACAGACCGAGCTGAAGAGCGGCGTGCCGGCACCGCTCGCACACGGGGTCACAGCGCCGGCAGCACTCCAGGACACGGCAGCGGGACACCCGCCCTCGGAGAATGCGAACCGCGGAGCCTCGGGAGCCTCCTCCGGCGGGAGCGCCGGCCCCGGGAGGGCGGGAGGACGGGCGGAGCCCTCACGGCACCGCCCCTGAGGCGGAGCCGCCTTCCCGCCTCACGGGGCGCGCGCGCGGCCGGCGGCGCGCGGCCCTTCCCGCCCTGCTGGGGGCGCGCGACCCTTCCCGCCCTTTCTCCTGAGGGGGCCCCGCCCTGAGGGGGCGACGGAGCCCTCAGCGACCCCCGGCCCAGCCCAGGCCAGGCCAACCCTGCCCCGACCCTCAAGGCACACGCAGATTTAGGCAAAAGACTTTCTGCTTTCTGCTTTTTTTAGGCAAAAGACTTCCATCTTTCTGCTTTCCCAGTGTGCAGTAATCTCCAAAATTCTCACAAAAACCAACCAGATTCGCACTCACCTTTTTTAACGCCTCCCCCAGCAGCCGCTCACCACAACCACCTTGTTTTATCATAGAATCGTGAAACATTCTGAGCTGGAAGGGATCCACGAGGATCATCCAGCCCAGCTCCTGGCCTTGCAGAGACACCCCAACAATCCCACCCAGCTCCTGAGAGCGTTGTCCAAGCGCTCCTGGAGCTCTGGCAGCCTCGGGGCCGTGGCCGTTCCCTGAGGAGCCCAGCACCCTCTGGGGCAAGAACCTTCCCCTGGGGCAAGATACCCATCCCAACGCCCCGGCACAGCTCCAGCCGTTCCCTCAGGTCCTGTCCTGGTCACGGGAGTGAAGAGATCGATACCGGCCCCTTCACTGCCCCTCACGAATTCTTCATCCTTTCTCACCCCGGTATTATTCAATGGAATAACTTCCATGTGATCATAGCTTTCTTTTTATGTTTGCTTTTTTTTTTGTTACATTATCTAATTTACATTTAAAAAATCAATCGATATGACAGATGGGCTCTTCACCTACCCAACCAGGACAAACAAAAACTTAGTTTCAAGCCTCTGCTAGCATGGCTGACCCTTCTCTATGAGCAACAGTGGTCAAGCTGAACTTTGTATTTAATCCTTTGGGAAAACTTATATCCTCAGCTTTTGAAAAAAATATTTTATAAATTATTACCATTATTTTAGCAATTAAGTATGCTAGTCATGAACAAACACCCCATAAAAACCTCAAAGAAAAACTTGAAAATAAACATGTGGAGCAACACAAGTTCAGTTTCATTCATTTTTCTATAAGCTGTACTCTCAAGAATTTGCTAAATTTTTGATGGTGATTGAATTAATTCAATTAATTTAAGCAGGAGGTTTTGTGTATTTTTTTCCCAATTAAAAAAAAGGGCATTATTACTTTCCTGTTAGGAACATCATGTTGCTGGAAATGTTCCTCAGTGCTGCAGCCTGCTGTTCACTGTCCGCACAACATAAATATCCTGGATGGGGGTTTTTTGGGTGTTAATTCTGGGTTATGGAGTCCTCAACATCACAAAAAGAATGGAAGGAGCAACACAACCCAAGACGAAGTGTGAACCGAAGTAAAAAAGGGGCATTTCTGTTAGAAAAAGAGTAGTCTAGATGTACTTCCTATTTCTGTAAAAACGAACGCTTTAAAATACACTGAAGAACTTAATTAAAAGAGACATAAAAATTGGCAATAGCAGCAGCATTTTTCCTCCTCATTGTGGCAAGGAGCCCACTGGCCTGGAACACAAATCCTGTGGCTTTACTACTTGGGGGTTTTGATATGAAATGTAAAAAACAACTAATGTAGCATCCCGGAGAAGTAGTACCTGAATGACAGTCACCACTCTGCTGAAGGGACCATTTGCTGCTGCTGTTGGGTTTTTTGAGGGCTTTGGGGTTGGTTTTTTGGGTTTTGTTGGTTTTGGTGGTTTTTTTTGTTTTGGTTTGGGTTGGGGTTTTCTTTGTTTGGTTTGCTTCTTTAAAGCAAGCCTTGTACAGAAAATGCCAGAAAGCACCATATCTCAAATTAACTCCAATCCTCTGTGATACATCCTGCCCACTCTGTACATATCCAAGAGCTGTGATTAACAATGAGCACTGAGGTTTTCCCTCCCAGAAACATCTGTGTTATGTCCTAGATCTCTGCTCCACAAAATAGCCTTTATAACTCTTATTTTTATGGATGAATGTACAGCAGATGCACAGAGATGGCATATTAATTGGTATTTCAAAATCGGTACCTCTTCTTTGAGCTGCAAATGCTTTTTAAAATTATATAAAATCCCTAGGAACTCAGGGGAGGGATCAGAAGCAGGAGCTGTGATCTAGTTCTGTTTATTTGTTGCCTGGCATTACATTAATCCAATCCTGACTGATGCCTCTCGGTGATTTTACAATTTAACTACAAAATCATAACAGGGGAATTGGCTCTAAGCTCTTATTCCTTGTGGGCAGAAATGCTGATTTGCATTAATGAAACACTTGGATCCGGCCAGAAACAGCATTAGGAAAAAAGGAGAAAGGAAAAAATGGAGCCTTTTCCATCCTCACGCCCTTTTCGGAGAGACCTGGCAGCCCGGGCTCTTTCCAGAACCAGCCTGGAGGGAAAGTCCTTCTGACCAACCGTGACCGATTGGTTCTGCTGCCGTCCCAGAGCTGTGCAGGACAGCCAGGAACAGCAGATGGATCAAAGCTCCCCATCCCACCTCCGCACTCGGATACAGAGGCCCGAGGTCTCCCAGACCCCCTCTCTCACGGGACTCTGCCTGCCTTCATCCAGGCTGGGGGCTGCCTTTCTGCCATCTCTTCATGGAACCTCCGTGACCAATTTAAAATCACTGCAGAAAGCTTGATCTTCCCACAGAGCCTCCTTTTTTCC
>VYZQ01004781.1:4733-31941 GCA_013400655.1 Mystacornis crossleyi
TTGCTCTTGAGGCTGGAAGGTTGCATGCTGTCACTGTCCACTCTCAGCCACCTCAGTCCTTTCTGAATTTTCAGTAGCAGCTCTTTGCAGTTCTGGAGGATAACACAGCTCCCTTTGCTCTGTGCGAGCTCGCTTTGCCAAGGCTGCGAAGGGAAACGGTAACGCTCCTTCTCTGTGAGAGTACTGGGGCCTGCCTTTGTTCTCCAGTTGTTTCCTTTTACACCCTTCTAGGTGCATGTATGATCTTTTTATTGGCTGATCCCTCCTTACAGCCTCATCCCTCAGCACGAGGATGGCTGGCATGTCGCTGCTTCCTTGCTTAGAGCAGCTTCAAGTCCTGCCCTTCTGCAGGAAGGCTCTGTTTGTCCACCATGTTAATGATTGTCTGTGTGCTACCATTTTAATCTTCCTTCTCAATTAAAATTTTCCAAAGCTTTTGGGGTTTGAGCTCTCTGGCTTGGTGTCTACCCCAAACTAGACTTACTTTTGCTTTGTTTTGAGGGCTTGGGATGGGGTAACAAAGTGTCCAAACTGTGTTTGTTTACCATATGTGAAAGGAGAGAAACTCCATTCCTTCCACTGTGAAGAGTGGAAAATTCCCCTGTCACACAGATGCCCTTATCAGCAGCAACCAGATGGAGCTCTGAGCAGGCACATTATCAATGTTAAATTGCCTTTTCTGAGTAGAGAGGATTAAAGCATTCCTTCAGAAATGGATGGCATAAGCTGCAAACTTAGGGATAGGAATATTCGGAAATGTTGCTATTTTAAAAACATAGGAAAATGTCTTAACACTGCATATCAAAATGTATTATTCTTTCAAGTTGATGAAGCTGAAATTCTTAAAAATAATTTGTTTTGAATAAAAGTCATTCTGTAGTTTCTTCTTAGATGTACATGTGTGTGTTGGGGGTGTTATTAGCTTGCATACATTATGTGCCTAAAATTCTAGAAGAGGTTTTAGTATGGGTTCAGTCACATTATATCGAGCCTAAAATTGTTTCATTTTTCGTTAAAGGACAGAATATGTTTTAGAATTAGATTTGCGGTTTGAATTGAATTAGCAAAACAACACTTCAGAGTAGTAGAATTATATTCCTTTATTTTAATTTAAAAATGCGTGTTGACTCACTGAAACAGGCTCTCAGAAAATATAACATAAACTGTTTGCTCCAAGTCTTGAGACTAAAAGATAATGCAGTACTGGAACATCCAATTCCAAAATTAAACAAAATTAGCAAATTTGGCCTAAACAATTGGTGCCTAAGTATCAGATTACAATAATACTAAGAAAGAAAGCATCTGTGTGACATGCAGAGATTTAGTGACACAACTCCTGTTTCATACTAATGAGCTGCAGTGAATGGCATTTCATTCAGAATTAACCTCCAAGGCTTTTATTAACTAACTTATCTATGAAGGGCAGTGCTTTAATTATAATTTAGACTGTATTCATATTTAGTTGATGCCATATCTATTGTACTCTCTGATTGTGTAATGTGAAACAAANTCTGAAAACTAATTTGCACAAATTCTTCATTATAGCTGTTCATGTCTTGTGAGTACAATTATTTAGAAATCAGTTGTCATACTATCCATGCAATGTTTTTTAATAAGTTCGCGTTTTTAGGAGTAACACTAGAAGTATTTTATGGGTGAAGCAGGAAAGCTTTGTTTCACCCTGGTTGTTGCTAGCAATTGGAAAGAAGTTAGTTTTCTGAATGCTAATAAAGCTCGTGACTTGGTCTCAGACTTTGAAATATGCAGCTACAATGTCCCGTGTCTTTAATTTGCCTAGTTCTTCCACAGAGTTTTGCAAATTTTCTTTCATAAAAATTTTCAAATTTTTGTTGTTCTGAAAGCTTTAATAATTGTCAAATGAATCAACTTCTTGCTGCCAGAAGTGGTTTTTTTCTTAAAAGATAATTTAATCTTTTGCTGGAATATAAACAGTTACAAGTGGACATATTCTTTTTTCAGGAAAAATTGGAAATCCTGCCACAATACTGCTACTACTACTACTACAGCTTATTTAAGTCAAGCTTACATAGCAATAGCAGCAGGTTCTGTAGGAAAAAAGAAAGCCTAGGCCCACCTCTGCCTTTTGGTACACAATTTGTGGGGGATGCTGTCCTCATCATTTGAGGTGACAAGCCACCAAAGAAATCTCACCAGGTGCTGTGCTGTCCATATTCCCTCTAGGGCAAGAGCCTTCTGTTACTGCCAGGAAATGTAGTTCAACTAATTTCAGTCGTGTTGGTGTTTTGAAAAGTGGTTTTAAACCATACTGCACATTGTCTTTCCCCACCATCATGACCCCCCTTTCTCAGCACACCAAAGCACCTGGAAGGTGCATGTGTTAAAAGAACATCTCTAGGTCACTGGGTGCAAATGTGAAGCATTCATTAAACCAAGGTTCTGCAGATAATTTATACTTAATGTATTTTTAATTGCATGCTCACCTAGTAAGATGGACATTTTCTCCCTGAGTTCTAGCTTCTTACTAATGTGTTGCTCATTTCACAGGCCTGTATTTGGAAGAACATGATGAGCAGGTTAGGGTGGAGGTTTCACTTTAAAATTGAAAAATTTTTGAAAGTGAAAAAATTTACAATGATGTTACACATAATTGATAGTGTATCCTTGTTTTCACATAGCTTTACTGGTCATGAAATTTCTTGGCATTTTAGAGTTTAGAAGAATGTATTCAGGAAAGTGGCCAGTAATCTGCAAAATCATATTTTAATCTCGTTGATAGTTTTGCAAAATCAGGCGATGTCAGTTTTTATGTGTGATTTACTTTTTTAAGATAAAAGTGGAATGAAACCCATTCATTAAAACACTGTGAAATGTTTGACATCACATCAAATTTTTGTTGCATGTACCTATTTAAAAGGTAGCTAGACAGATAAACAGATCTAAAAGATAATAGGTTTTCTGATGGTGCTTCGTCACCAACTATTGTCATTAAGTGCTGGAAGAGTGTGATTTTGCAGAGTGCTTGAACCACTGGATTGGTGGGTAGCTTCCTTTGTGTACATCTCTGTAGCTTCACTGTTGCTGTTTGAACTACATCAGTTGATACAAAGGGAGAAACTACCTCAAAGTGGTTTTTCTTTCTTGGGGGTTATTTGAAGAAAAAACGAAGAAAGAAAAAAATGCCACCAAGCTAAGGCCTGGTAGCTGACACGAGGTTTGTATAATACATTATTTAATTTTTTTCTTATTCTTACCACACCATCCCCTCAACGTCCTCTTGCATAATACTTAGGGCCTGACTTTGCAAGAAAACATACCTTTTGCTGATAGTCTGTGAAAAGATTTGTCAGGAATTCTACTACATATTTCTGAAGCCTTGAAATGCAAGGAAAATACTTTCATCACTGGAGAAATTTCTTTTTGGAGAATTACAAAATTGGAAATGATACGTGGAGGATGTATTTCCACTGGAGAATTGTCTTATGCTGGATGGATACTTCAGCTAGGCATGACAATTTTAAGTCCTTTTAAAATTCATATACCATACTTACCTATTTTTCCAGCCTTTTTAGTATCTTGGCATTGGCTCTGTATGTCTCAGAAAATGAACTGGCTTTCCTGTTCATCAAAATTGATTACTGGAACAAACTAAATTTACTAAACTTATCAAAAGTTAAGAGATCCTTCTCACACATGAGAAGTACAGAAATTGTCTTGTTAAAGAGAAGCTTTAAGATTACATTAACTGTTACTTTTAAAAATATGTGCTAGTTTACAAAATATAAAATGTTCCTAAAATACATCTTTCTTGGTTGCAAATCCACTGTGAAACTGTGCATTAATTGTCTGTATGTAAAGTGCAATAGCCCAGTAAGGAAAACTGTTTTCACAGAATCACAGAACAGCTCGGGTTGGAAGGGACCTTAAAGATTATCCCCTTTGTATTCAGAACTGTGTATATATGTAGGGAGAAGACATTCTTTTTCCAGCTGTTTAAGTGTACTTGCACACAGGGGTTTAATCTGAAATTGCTAGAATATTGATTGAAAAGCATATTGATGATTTTTTTCAACTTGATAACATACTTTGATTTTATTTTCTTTTTCTACTTACAATACACTGCACTTTGTTTACAGTATTTTTGGGTTTCTTTCTTAAACTGTTGTGTAATTTTAAGTATGTTGTACTAGTGCTTTTTCCTTTAGCATTTGCTAAAGGATTATAGTCATATTTCTGATAAAGGGTATGGACAGCATTTTACCACAATGCGCATGGTTTTTTCCACACTTTTGGGCAGAATGGTAAATGTTCTTATTTGCATCTAAGTCAGTCATATTGGTGTTTTTAATATCCATCTTGCACTCCAGAAACATTCAAGGCCTTCCAGGTAAAGGCACTGTGTATATGAATGTGTTGTTGCTTTACACAGCACAGAGAGGTGAATGTCATCTATTGATTGTTAAAATGTTCACATGTTGTTTATGTTCTGTATTGGTTCTCTGTAAAATCGTTAGCAAGCTAGTCATATTTAATCTTGCATTAAAACAGACTTGTTGTTTAATGTAAGGTAATGGGGTTCTCCTAGAACAGACCTGTGTGGTATTTCCATTTATTGTATTTAGGTTTGGACATTAGGCTAAATATGACTAGTGGCAGCAGAGTTAGCTTTATATATATAGCAGGGTTTGTTTTCACTAAACCATTATATAATTGTGTGTCTCCTTCATTGGCCCTTCCATATCCTTACATTTAAATTATGAAAAATTGCCGTTCTGTAGATTCACGTTCTGAAGTATATTTTATCATCCTTCCATAGTGATTTATTTTTCCAAGAGTAATCCTGTTTTTGAAATTTCATTTAAAACGTGCCTTCAACTTCTTCATTGTCTTATCCAGTGAGGAAAGAATGATTTTTAAAATCCATACCCTATATAGAACTTGAGTACTGTTCTGTTAAAGTCTTCCTTGCACAATATTGAAACTGCTTTTGTTTTTAAATGTCATTCATGTCAGGTTCAGCAGAAGTAATCTAGGACATAACCTGCTTTTGCTTTTTCTGTGTGAGATACTGAAGGGTTTCTTCTGTGATTAAGCATACCACTCTTCAGTGGTCTTGGAACAGCTGTGAAGTTTTGTGATTAGATATTGTGGAAAATAAAATACGTTGTCCCAGGTGAGCTGTTAGAGCAGCAAACCTGAGGGAAGATGGTGGGAACAAATAGGTCAAGAACTGTTTTAGGTGATTGCACCATGGCAGCAGCTGCTCTTGGGAAGTAAAATTAAGAGTGCTTAATGTAGCTCTTAGTATCAGTGACCAAGTCTGTGTGGGAAGAATGGTGAGAAGAAAACTTGCCTGCAAAATTGCCATTTTAAAGCTTAAAGTTTTGTATGCATGTGCAACCAAAAAATGCAAATAGGATCCTATTACTTGTTAGTTAAAAATCAAGTCCTATTTGAAAGACTACGTTACAGTTTTAGAGTCTGTGGCCTTGCAAATTCCCTTGGGTTTAGGAAAATTTTGACAGCTGTATAGATCTTATTTCTCTGTTTTATAAAGTGTAATAGATTTGTGTAGCTCTTTTTTTTTGATTGTTCCATATTTATAGAACAGGGTCAAAACACAGCATTAAGGCTGAATAATTATGATTTCTCTGTATGGTTTTTATTTAAGGCCTTGTGCAGCCTGGCCCATGGCAGGGGTCTGGGGGTGTTGGCACTAGATGATCTTTAAAGGCCATTCCAACCCTAAGCATTCTCTGATTCTGTGACCTCTCTTTAGCTTGTGCAGATATGTTTTTCTTTACTATTCATACTCTTGTAATCTTGCAGTAGCTGATGAACAGTTCCACAAAATTTAAAAGTGACCTGTAAATGAATTTATTATCTTCCTTTTTAAAATTTTAAATAGTACTCTTCTTTCTGTCTGTCTGGGTTTTGTTTTCTGGGTTTTTTTGTTTGTTTGTTTGTTTGTTTTTTGGGTTTTTTTGTTGTGGGGGTTTTGGTTTTTTGGTTTTTTTGGTGTTTTGTTTGTTTCTTTGTTTTGTTTTGTTTTTGTTTGTTTGTTTTAATTTATTCCTTCTTCCCCTTTGTGAGAAGGATAAGATTAGGGTTTTGGGGAAAGATTAAATATTTTATCCTCTTGCCCTCTGTAAATGAGCTCCTTATCCTTATGCTTCCCACAAATAGCAGTCTGGCATTGCAGCATCAACTGCAGTAATTGGAAAGGACATTAGTTACAACTGGATATCAAAAAATTATTTAAGAGTTGCTTAAACTCTTCTTAAATAAAATGTCCATCACCTTTGTAACTTCTGCTGTGTCTCTAAACACGAGAAACAGTATTGCTCCATGGAAGTTGTTTTGGTTGGTTTGTTTTGGTTTTCTTTTTCTCATTCTTTGTAAGCCTTTGTCTTTATTATGATGTTAGTATCAGTTTAATCAGTGCTTTTAGTGTTTTTGTGAGCATAGAAACTCATTGTTTCTCTTCCTGATCCTTCTGTATCAATTTTTTCAACCATGTTGAAAGTAATGGCTGTCTCCATTTTATTAATATGGACCGTGACACTTGGAAGCCACTTAGTATTGGTCATTCCTGTAGGGAGAAAAACCGAATTCTTCTGTGATTTGCAAGATTGAGTTGCAGCTCTTTCCTTTAATTGATAATGGGGATATGCATGCAAAGAGTCCTGTGCAGCTCTCTGCAGCCACTGAAAATAAAAGAATAAAAGAAGTTTTCAGGAATTGCTACACCTTGCTACAGAGGGTTTCTGTGGTTTGTTGGGCTTTTTGGTGTTGCAGGGTTTGGGGTTTTGGATTTGTTTGCTTGGTTTGGAGGTTTTTTTCAGTTAGGAGCTGCCAGTCTGCAGATCTTCGGTGCCCATTCATGCTAACTTGGAAAAAGCAGTTCTTCTCACCAGCAGGTGATCCTAAGTATTTTCTAAACCACTTGGTATGCTACTAATGTCTAGTGTGGGAGAAGCAAAGATAGGTACTGTTAGGATTCTGTTGCTAAAACTGATGTCTTACACTGGCAAGTTTGGCGTTGAGGATAATTAGCTGCTTCATCAGCAATTAAGACTTAGTAAAGATGTAAGAGATTTTGTAAAGACTATCCAGTCTTAATGCCTTAATAGGCTTTTTCTGACCTTCACATTTATTTTACTGATTCAAGTCTGCTGGATCAGTGATGAATGCGAAGATGTTGTCAGCAGGTCTTTGCAGCTTCTGTTGCTAAGTGGACTATGTAAATCTCTACCAGGAGAAAAAATATTTCTCAATATCCTTATTGACAATCAAGTCCCATCTGGTTGTATCGAGTGGGTTTTGTTATAATCTACATTCTTCTTGATAGTCCCAGGAAACTTCGGGAGAAGTAGGGAGAAGCATTCCTGGTCTGGTAGGATCTTCACAGTTGAGACAAGGATGTTTTCAGTTCCACCTGCGGTGAACTGCTGTGTCACTGTGTGATGTTCTCATATTGTAAATATGAACACTAATTTAGGGAATGTAAAAACAGAAATCTGGATCAAGACAGAAAATTCCATGACAGCAATTTACGTCCTAAAATAAAGAGAGATTGGGGTGTAAACACATTATCTAGACTGTTGCAAGCAATAACAAGGTAAGGTAATTCCTTAGTTTTCTTTGTTTTCATTATGACAGCACTTTTCTATACATTGTGGAATTGGAATTAATAACAGAAAACATCATTTGATTTGAACTTTGGTAAGTTGAGTGTTTCCTTTACAGTCAAAAGACCAGAAAAAAACAAGTAGAAAAAAGGCAGCAAAACTTATGTAGAAATTTGGGATCACTTTGGCTAAGACCAAACCAAGAGTATCATGAGACCAAGACTTACATCTGCATGCAACTTCCTGAATCACTCATTTTTGTCAATTGAGCACAGCATTTTTAGAATTTCTACCTTTCATCTATCAAATTGCTATCTTTTCATGTCTTGAGTTTAGTCGTCTTTTGTACTGTGCATATCACGCTGAACCTGAAAAGGGCTGTGGAACTGCCGTTGTGGACTCCTGCTTTTTTCACTGTGACATAGCAGAATATTTTTAAGAACTTTGTCAATATCTGTAAAATGAGTGTGCTTTAATATTAAGAACAGTAAAGAATGCAGCTGCAGGTGCTGGTGCAGTGTGAATATATAGACAAAATGCCCATTATCTTTGGGGTTTGTGAGAGAAGCAATATTACAATGCTTCCTCTTATAGCTTCAGTCCCAGGGCAAAGACAGTGTCTTATCCATTGAGTTTCTCTTTTGAAAGTACAGATTCCAATTGAGTTTATTGCTCCCTTCTCACAATAGGTTAACTCCATGAAGTAGAGCTGATACAGCAAGAGTTGAAAACAATCAACAAGAACAGCAATGAAAATAACAAAATAACAGTAGAGTTATTTTCATCATTTTCAGAAATGGATTTAGGAACACTAACATGACAAAGCTAATTCTAACTGCTAATCTAGATGATTCTATGAAGCGTTATTTAAGCTTTACATTATTCTATGAAAACATAGACATGAGTTGAGAGAGTTGTGACAGCAATGTGTCAGTGTAGGTAATACTTGAGTCTGTGAACATGTTTTAAAACAGTAGTAATCTTGCTCACGCAAATGTCTAAATTTTGGAATCCTGCCAAGCCCCTGATGACTTGCAGCAAGATTAACGTTATATTGTGCATCCAAATCGTGGGATTTTTATATTTATTCAAATTATTTGGATGCAGCCTGTCTCAAATATTACAAAGTTATTAGAAGAGGAGGATCATATTCAATTTTTTTCAGATTTTGTTGCTGCTGGGCTTTCTAAAATTATTATTCTTCCTACAAAATTGGGTTAAGAATGTTCTGTTGGTGACTCTGAACTACAAGCAGGTCCTGCCTTTCCCCCTTACACGGGTGGGCTCTGCTGGAGGGGCTCGGCTGTTTGATGGACTGTGAGGGCCAGAGGGGTTTGGGATAAATGCTGAGGTTATAGCCTTCCTTCCCGCTCCCCACAAGGCTGGGCAAGATTGATGTTTGTGGGTCATTATCATGGTAATGTTCTGCTGCTATTTGTTTAAGAACGATAATTATGTGTATTTTAAAGGTCCCAAGTAGGGTAAAAGAAAACGGGAGGGCAGTCTGTATTTTTATGCTTATGTTTTGGAATTATGCATTCCACAAACACACAGGACAAGCGCCCTCGGGTATTCCTTTGGGCCGAGGCGGGTTGCTGCCAGTCCCTCAGGCAGAAGGACGTGGTGCAGCACCAAGCACTTGGTGCACAAACAAGTTGCCAGTCCTTGCTTTCCAGTGCTTTGCTGTTTTCCTTGGCTTTCTCCAGTATTTCACAGTCACAGTAAGTGGTAAGTAAAGCAGTTGGCGTGCCAGTGGTGTAAAACAGAAATAAAGCTGCCTGCGTGCCTCTGGCCGGAGCTGGGCCGGGCGGCAGAGCCCCGAGGGCCGGGGTGAGCCCGGGCGTTTCCCGGGGCTGGGCTCTGGCTGCGGGCGCTGAACGCGCTTCCCTGCGGAGGGGCCGCACGGCCTTCATCGCAGGCTAAAGGTGCCGTCTTACACGGCTGCTGAACTGCATTTTCCAGCGCAGATCCAGCCCGTTAGAATGTGCTTCGATTCCAGAAATTACACACGTGGAGATTACAAATAAATTCTCCGGTGCTAAAATTTGATGCTTGCCTGCTTAATTTTGTATTAGTAAAAGCTTGGGAGAATAGCTGTTAAAGGAGCAGGGGATGAATTAATTACTCTGAACAATGTCCAGTTTGGGGTTTTTTTTTTTGTTTTCTTTTTCATTTTGCGTGGTTGCCCATTTCTGTTTAAAGCTAGGAGCAGTTGAGGGAAAATAGAGCATTCATTTTAGTGATCAGGCAGGAGGGAAGGAATGGATATTTTCATGGGTTTCATTTCAAATAAAACCATCCTTGAGGGGTTTTTTAATTATTTTGATGAAATATAAGTACATTTTCAGAATTTTGAACTTTATCAGCAAAGCAGTGTTTTGCTAAGAATCTCTTGCCAGGACAAGAGATGACTTATTTTGTCCTCATTGACTGTTTTTATTCAGAAAGCAGGTGGCAGCTATCAATTCCAATGCCATCTACAGCTCCAATTATTTTACAAACCCCAGGAGCTAATTACAGTCCTCAGGCTCTGGCAGTCAGCTGATTTCATCATGCGACTCTTTTGGCTATTGCATACCTCTGAGTAATTGTCTATTTATGGAAAATAAATTAATAGCTGCTATTTCTACTTGAAAAAGAGGACCTGTGAGCAAGTGGGTTGTAAAGAGAGGGAGAGAGATTTAAAGATGCAAAGGGATCAGTTGAAAGAATAAGGGGTGGAGAGAAAAGATGCTGCCAGGATACTAAGGGGAAAAGTTAAAATGAAAGGGAGAAAGGAAGCAGGGTCCTAGAAAATTGAACAGGAGAAAAGCATGACACCAAGTAGCAAAATACAAAGAAAAAAAGCAAGCAAAATTGTGGGAAATGATACTTTAATTTTTTCTTGGGTATAAACCTATGAAGATAAAAAAAGATTCACTGAAAAAAAGTGAAATCTGAATCCCTAATAGTCCCTGATCTAGCTGAAGATATTCCTGCGCATTGCAGGGGCCTTGGACTAGATGACCTTTAAAGGTCCCTTCCAACTCAAACTGTTCTGTGTGTTTTATTGCATGTACATCTCTGAAAATGCTGTCCACCTAAATGGTGCTTGCCTTCTTGGGTTGCTTAATGGGACAAAGGCTTGGATATTGTCTCTATTTGTGTTGATCATATGATTCATAGATAAATAAAAAATGTGCATTTTAATATAAAATACTGCAGTAAATCCCCATAAGTAATTATGCATCCTCTGTTTGAAAAATTCTACAAGTGTTTCGCAAATGATATTTTTGATACAGTGGAAGTACATAGGGTTTTGAAATGATGGATATCAGCAGACTCTGCCTGCAGGTTGTATGGACAAATTTCTGACATTATAAATACTGTTGCAACTTCTGTGTCATTGATGTGTAGTCAGAAGTTTGTTGGTTTGGGGATTTTTTTGTCCAAGAGTTACTACAAAGGACCATATGAAGGCAGAAGGAATAATAAACCTTTTAAAGCTGAAAAGCTCAGGTGATCCTGCCATAGGCCAGATTTTTTAGCAATTTTAGATTAAATTTCAAATATGTTGTGCACAGAACTTAACTGTGAGAGAGAGGAATAAAAGCTAAAAGTGTATCAGTTAAAAGCATACCAGTCCTTGTTAAGAAGAATTGTTGAGGAAATCACCACTTCTGGCATAAACTGGAGAGGCAAGTGAAGTGAGGATGGAACCTTAGCAACGTAACAGCAGATGAAACAGGACTTTTAAAGAACGCTAGTAATTAAGTACAGGGAGCACCAGAACAACTGAGATCTGGTCAAAGCTTTCTAAACAGCCTTTCTCTGGAACATTTTTCGTTTATATGCATATGTTCACTGCCTCCTATTGAAATCTTACTTCTCTTCAAATCCTTTTTCTGAAAAGAAATAAATACTTAATAAAGATATGCTTGTTAGGGTACCAGCTATTTGGAATGACGTGACAGACTTCTCAGAATCTTGTAAAATACATGATGGCAATTTAATGAAAAATAGTTCCTATCTCTGTATATAATACTCAGCAATCTGTCTTCTTCACTTTTCAGATCAGCTGTTTCATGTGTTGGCCATGCACATGCGCCTCTACAGTATAGACTCTGCATACAATCCCTGGAGAAAACTAACCCAGCCGTTGCAGGATAAAAATTCAGAGCAAGTATTTTAATTTACCCAGTATCAGTTTTACCTGGTGAAAGAAGCATCCTTACAGAGGGACTTTGGGTAACTGTGTCTTAATTTAAATTCTCTGTGAGGTATGCCGATGGACTTAACATCTAAAAATTGTATGTATGAATTTGTAAAACTGAGTTTTCCGACTTCTTTTACGTAAAAATCTGACAAATACCAGTCAATACTCAAAATACTTTTGAGCTAAAGTTTAAATACACCTCTTGCAGGCTTAAGCACACGCAAATTGAATAGCATTGGGTAAGTGGATGGGCACTGATGTTCTTGATACGGATGCTCAACAAAATTTACATTGGCATAAGTAGATAAATAGTTTATTGGAAGTTCAGTAATGATTAATAGCTGTGAATAGGCCTCATATAGGAGAAATAATTAGATTTTAAGCCTAAAATTTTTTATCAAGCTTATTATTTTAAGCAAGTTACTTACCTGAGTTTGCTTCTAAAACATTAACCTTACATACCCAGTTGTACAAGGATTTAAGAATATAATAAATTGAACCATGTGCTTTGTTCCCCAGGGACTCATCTCCTTACTTAAGACCCATCACTTTTCAGATTCTACCTTGATGACAAGAAAGGTTTCTTGCCTAAAACCAGATTATGATTTTTCCTCCTAAGAGGAAAACAGTAGATTTTTTTTCTCCTCGCACCTTAAACATCTTCTTCATTCTAAGCTCTACACTTTGTAGCTTGCAATTACATCAAAAGACTGTCCTTTTAGTGCCTGTCCAGCTCTGTGTTTGTCCGTGTTTCTAGGAGCCTGAGGTAGAAAGCATCATTCAGTTTCAAAAACTGATCTCGAATAGTGATGCCACAATGCTAACTGCAAACTGGGAAAACTATTAAAACAATTGTTCTCATTTCTAGTTTAAGATTTTATTGTTTGTCCTCTTGGAACCAGGCTTCTTTTGGCAATGAGCATGAGATTATTGGAGTACTTAAACTATATTGACAGATTAGTTTATAAACCGTTAGCAGAACAAAACATCAAGCATTTTGTAACCTGAAAACCTATGCATGTTCAGCATGCATTCAGACTGCTTTGGAGGTCTCTTTTCATGTGATTCTGGTTGAGATCTGACTTAGACTGAGCAGTAGGACAAGGTTAATAAATATGGTGTATGGTTGGCTGAGTTTACATGAGGCAGAATTAAGATGACGTGGCCAGAATGGCTGTGGGACGGATCATGCACTTCTTGTTTTGGCTGTTTTAGGCTGCTGCCTTTGGAAGCAGCTGTTACTAGAGGGGCCTTCCAGACCTGATGGAATTCACCGTGCACTGGTCATGTCATGGCTAAAGTGCAGCAAGTTTTTGGATCACTTAAATATTGGCAATATTTTGGATCACTTAAAAATTAATGTTACTGTAGCACTGTAATGCCTTGCTTTGCAGAAAGGGTTGCATGCTGGAAATGCATTTGAGCAGTTCTTGTGTTTTCTGCACTGGTTTTCAATATTTCTTTATAGACTTGATGATATTGTTTTGGCACAGAGTCCTAAATGGTTTGTGGGAAGCTACAACTGAGAGCGCATCCATTTTGCCATGAAATAATTTACTGTTAAGATGCACAGATGCTTTCGAGCTGGAATATTTTTGCTCACTCCTTGGAATGTTTTTCCTACCTTAGTCTACAGGCCCCAGAAGTCTACAAAGGAGGCAATTTGAGGACATGTTTTTCATGTATAAATTATAGCATAAAATGAGTATCTGTAATTATATTGCAGAATTTTGAAGTGGTAGTTTCACTTGAAGATGGCATTCATAGGATTGGTGGGTATGATCTGATTGCACACTTCTTAGAGTCACGCAGCCTTTTGAAAAATACAGAATAGCAAATTTTTTCAGGTACAGGGAAGGGTGCTCAGAGCAATTAGAAGGTGACACACTGCTGAAAACTGAAGAAGCTTAAGAGGATAGTGGAGAAATAATCACTGCAGATTTTAGATGTGGATGGCATTCTGCCACTTTGAAGTTAAGCAAGTCATCTAAATCATCAGCCTGACCTGCACGTGAGACTTCAAGCAAAGACTTGCAGAAAAAAAAGTCAGTGAGAGGAAGAGATCTGTATTGTCTGGCTATATTACTGTGATTCCAAACAATTTAACTTTAGGGAAGTCACAGAAGCAAAATAACTTCAAACCAATATGCCATCTTTTTCTATTTAATTTTCACTTTAAATTATTATTTGAGTTGAAAGCAGTTTTCCAGAGAAGCTAGTTTAATTGTCATTTATTTAAAAGGATGAATTTGAAAATGGAAAGGAAAAAACCCCCCCCACATGCAAAAATCTGTGGAATGCAAGTGCCATTACATTATCTTCTCACCCTCATTTAATTATAGCCATTTTCTTTAAATATACATAAATATTTACAAGTAAAACTACCGAGATGTAGAACCCACAATTTTTATCTTAGTTTTCTATAACTCAGCTGTCATTCTTCATAAAAAATGCCTTAGATTTCATACGTCTGGGAAAACTGATCAAAGTAACTTGTAAAGAGTCTCACACAATTGCTTCACTATATTTCCCAAAACCACTGGTTTTGTCCGGTGTCTTCTACAATTGTATTTAGATCTCTTTGTAGCTGAAAATGGCAACTGAAAGGAAAAATAGGAAGAAGCTCATGCAGCCGCAGCAAGGTAAGGTAGAAATAAGGAAATCCTGAGCAAGAAGATACCCTCTGAAAAAGGGCCTAAATAATGTGAGCTGTTTGGAAGATGAGGGGGGAAAAGAAAAAACTTAGTTTGGTGAACTGTGAATGGTTCAGCGGATTATTTCTCCTGTGCAATTTATGTTGCAAAATTCAATGTGTGCTGGGTCCCACAGGCTGTACTTAAGCAAATTCATCTAGGGACAGCTCTGGTTTCAATGGTGATCAAATAAACAATTATTGTGGTACAAAGGGGGAATAATAGCTTCTGGCAGGGGGCAGGCACGGAGCAGCTGGAGGCAATAATTACTAAACCCAGTGAATTTAATGGACTAGTCCAAATAGCCACAGTTTCAGGAACAACAAACGTGAAATGAAAGGATATGCATTTTTAAAAATTTAAATCTCTATGGAGGCTGAAATTTTTGTGTCTGTTTTGACAGACGGAATATGTCAGCAAAGAACGAATTGGTAAATCATTAAGGATCTTTGCAGTAGGAGCACTTGGGGGAGGAACTGCACGATAAACTGAAATGCTGGGTTATTTTTACTACCGTGTTTCGCTGATGTTTCATTCTAAGCTAGACTGCTTCAGAGATTGTTTATAGTGTCATCCTGGGGCACCAAATTGCAACTCAGGGATAGGATTGAGCAGCTGTGCATACGAACCTCTCGAGTCACGTCTGCATAACAGAAACTTGTGAAATGGGGAAAAAACACATAGTTTTTAGGAAGATACTGTGAGACAGAGCGAGTAGGATGGTGGGATAGTGGGGTTTGGTTAAGGTTTATGCAAGAGGTGGTCTGTACATACACGTGATGCAACAGGACTTATGTGATCTATCCCATACAGCAAAATCCTGCCTGAAACAGCTGTCTCTCAGGATATATGGTATAGTACATAGGTTTGGACAGTAGTGCCAGCTTTGGGAGTGTTTGCTCTTGGCTCTTCCTTCCTTCCCCTGCACTACAGCTCGCCATCTTCTTTGGCTGTGCTGATGTAACTTGGGCAGGCTCCATGAACAAAGTCAAGCAACGAATCCACGTTTTAAAAGGTTAAATTGAATGAGTTTGGGAATTGGTGACAAGGGGCCGCTGGAGGCACTGTGGTAAAAGAGAATGGGAGATGCCCAATGTTAGTACTGTCAGTGAATGTATAATGAGAAACTGACCTGCTGTAAAATCTGCTGTGACACAATGAAGAGCAAATACGAAATTGTGATTATATCCTAAAGTGCAGCCAGAATAAATAGTAGAATTCTGCTTTCTTGCAGTGAACATCAGAAGCTGTATATCAGTTTGACCTTTCTGCCGTCTGGGATTTGTGGGCTTTACTTCTTATCCTGCAAATTCTGAAGAAAATAAAAGTTTGCCCTAGTCAATGAAGCCTTTCTTTAGGTGTGCCTATATCCCTGTGTCTCAAATTTTCTGTGTCTGACGGTTCAAAGAGGTGTGAAGCTCAAAACTTTTACTTTACTTATTGAATTTCTACGTTTATGATTAGTTTGAGTTAGCATCAAGCAGAAACTTCTAAGCATCTCTGGTTGAGAGAAGAGGGAATGGGGAGCATAAATATAAGGAACCCCCATAAGCAAAATGCTGCTTATTTCAGATTACAATGCATAACATCTCTCAGGAGGAGGATGCAGAATACAGAGGCAGAGTTTCTCAGCTGTCAGGCAGCCCTGGCAGTTGGCACAGAGAATGGTGCAGCCCGATTACCTTGGGCTGGAGGGGAGGCCAGTTCCATAGAGAAAGCTGAGCTTGGCATTTTTCATTTTAGGATGTGTTCATATTGCACCGTGTAGTTTATTTTCAACACCACCTCCCTTTTAAAAATTGATACAGCATACAACTGTTACACATTGGAATTATTCTGTATTACTTTGGTCCCACTTGCAGTTGTACTTGCTTTCTTTTTATAAAGAGCTTCTGTGGCACAAGTTTTTGTAGTCAGATTTATCAAGCTTTCATATATGCATTAGGGATTAACAGAAGGGACAATTTCCATAAAACACATCTCTAAACACATTTTGTAAATTCAGTTTCATTGTCATAATGAAGAAGTTGTTGAGGCTCTTAACAAATGACAGAGCAGTTTTTAAGTGCTTCATGTGCTGCAGCACTTGATGTAAGCAAAAGCAGCTTATCTAAACCCCTGACAGTTAATGTAGCTTTGCTTCTCAGTTCTTATGAACTGAATAAATTAGAAAAGTAATTCAGTTGGTCCTGCATGTGCAGATGAGTTCATTTATGTGTGATGTTGCCCATCCAGTCATGGTATTCTGTATATATATTTACTAATTTTGACAGAACTGGTGTTTGACCTAATTGTTACATGACTATTAAACAACATTGATACCTCTGTCGGAGGTGTTCAGCTAAATGTGACCAGAGAGAGTAAGATTTTTTTAATGTTATTTCAAATTAAATTTTTCCCAGCTTTATATATAAATTAAGGATTAAAGATGAGAAGTAATTTAAGGGATGTCCATGGTTTTAAAGTCATTACACAACGAGGGTTATTTTAAAATTCAGTTTCATGGATCATAAAGTAGAACTAGCTGTAGGTAAAAGTAGAATTGGAGAGACTTAGTGAGATGAATATCTTCATGGCCTGTATAATTTTGAAAATGAAGCCTGGTAGCGTGATACAAATTGTTGCTGCCTTTATCTTCTTTAGAATTTAATATACTGATTTTTAGAATATTTGGTTTTTGTTTGGGAGGCTCACATATATAAATACGTGTATTTATATTTATTTTTATATCTATTACAGTTCTTTGAAACAATAATTTTATTAAATGATTGATTATAGCAAAAGGGTTATAGATGGTGTTTATTCTGTAGCCGTCTGGGTTCATTAATTCAAAAGGACCAGTTAGGCCATGTTTTCTGTCACTTCATTTTACAAGACCAGTCAGCCATGTGACCGTAAGCGTTCTTTTAATCCTCCTCTTGTATGACTGCTTCCGTGTGTTAAAATTCATATCACGGATGACTCCTGGCAGTGCCTTCTGTAGAGAGAATGCCTGAGTTTTCTGCAAATCAGTAGCTATATAGTCTCCTTCCAAGAGCAGGATCATGTTTATGGGCCTCAGAGATGATAAGCTGGTTGAAGCCCCAAAGCTGTTGGAGGACACAGAAGATCCTGTGCCTGCAGGCACATCCCACCACATCCGGGCAGCCTTTTCCGGTACACGGTCTGCAAGCGCTCGGTTTGTTCTTTGCCGCACTGGTGTCCATTCCTAGAGGACTCCGTTTGGCACGGGAGATTCAGGGTCAGTGGCACCAGGACTTCACGGTGTAGCTCCTGCAGCACAGAGTAGCAGCAGCACCACTGCCTGCCAAGGGCAGTAAGAGCCCACACAGCTCTTTGCATCTGCGGGTGTTGCAGAAGGGGAAAGCTGACAGGGGAGGGGCTGTGTTGGCATTTTATCTCAAGCTGCTCCTGCCTGACATCTCCATCGCGCTCCGTATCAGTTAAAAGCGGGAAGAATGATTTTTCACCATTTGGTTTTTTTGCTGTTTGACTCAACTGTGGAACCTGAAGAATACTGATGGTTGGAATCCCGTTGAATATTGCTACACAAAGCTAGAAACAACCTATCTGCAGGCATTTTCTGCTTTAAGTACAGGACTGCAAGATGATGTTATGTCAGTAAATCTGCATAGTTGAAAAGTTTGCTGTATCTCTGTGCTTGTTTGCTGTCCTTCTAGACATCCGGGGGGTTAATAAAGACCGTGTGTCTTTGCATAATTGCATAATCCCACCTGTCATGGCTGCCTGAGCCTTCATTTCCTTACATGAAGGAAAGCAATAGCTTTTCTAAGGTCTCTGTTTTCCAGTAGGAGCATTGCCTGTAACATTAAATGTAACTTGAGAGTTTGTTATTGTTACAGCGTGGATATGTGTATACATGTGAAATGCCGTGCTTTGGAAACCAGTTCGATTGTTTCAATATTCCTTTACTCTATATAGACATAATGAGTTCAGGCAGTTTTGAATGCATTAAAACACTTCTAACAGAATCAGGTACCCAAATTGTAGTTTCCTCATGAGTTGTTACATGAGTAACATTAAATTTTGAAGTTGAGATCAGTTTTAAAATTGAGATCAGTTAGCAAATTATCAGGTATTAGGCTTCTGTAAGCTTGATATCAAATGTAATACTATTTAAAATAAATACAAAACTAAATATGAGAATGGGTTTCTAGTATCAGAAGTGGTTTTCTTTTGGTTTTTTTTTCCAGGCTGGTAAGTGAAGAACTGCCAGAAGTTCCTGTGCTTTACAGAGATGTCTCATCCCTTTTGCTTATCCAGATTTTAACCATGCCTCAGCCATTGCACAAAGGTATGTTACAAAAATATGTATATTTAAATGATTATGTAGATGAGGGTGCTTTCATGATGATTTGCAGGATGGTAAATCATAGCTGATCTACTGTGTATTCTAAAATAATGTTTCTGCCTTATCTACAAACGGTGGCATTGAACAGAAATTTTGTTCTGAGTTGACAGGTTTATCTGTGTTCCCTGTCTTTTTACCTTATCAGTCAGCTATTCATTAAAGATAAAAGAGCTGAGCAGAAACTATTAAGTATTTCTACTGAAAGAAAAGTGTCCTTTGTTTGACCTTCATCTTTTGCTTCCAGGAACAGCTCAATACTTCAAGTTGAACTGAGTGCCTAAGGGTGAAAAATTTGAAAGATTGTAATTTAATTTGAATTTCAGAGTTTAAATTGCAGCAATCTTATGTAAGAGTTCCTATATGAAGATAATAATTGCTGTAATGCAGCAACTTCAATAGAGACAGCATATAGTATAATTATGAATAAATGTTAAATAGATATTAAAAAATAAAATCTTTCATTACTAAAATCAAAACTGTCTTAAAACCTAAATTTCTTTTTCTGTGTGAAAGGAACAGGTGAACCTGGTTCATCTTGCTAATAGATAATGTATGTTCCAGAATAGGGGTTCAGACCCTCTGGTCTCTGGCTTGATTATTTATAAATGTACCTTTATTTGAAAATGAGGACAAACAAAGCAAGTATCACTTTACTATTTTGCTGACAATGAACAGAATCTCTCCCATGGGATCTGTCTGGCAGTTTTGATATCTGCTGAGTTTTGGTAGTTTTTGAATAGGTAAATTCAGGAGCTGCTCTGCTCTTGATGCGTACACCTTAGGAGAAACAGTTTCCCCTTAAGAGGTGTTCAGTCCTCACTACTGAATGTTCAAATTCAGCTAAAATGACTCTTTGTGTATCCGTTAACATTGTGGGTTTGTTTTTTCCATTCAATATACTTAAAGTCATAGAATCACTTAGGTAGGAAAAGACCTTTAAGGTCATCAAGCCCAATTGTTAAGTACATGCTTATGGTGAAGTATATCCAAAAGATTATTAGAGTATGAAAATATTAAAAGAATAAAATATTTTTGCATAGGAAGGCTATTGTCAAAAATGTACTTTTTTTTAAACTACAGTTTAACCTAAATTAACTCTGTTGGAAGGACTCAATGAAACTAGTATAAAATCAGTAAATAAAAGTTTAATGAGACTAACATCTGAAATTCAGGGAAGGAGGTGTTGAAGCCAAAGTACAAACCAGTGGTGTCTTTGTAGTCAATATCCAAGCATTGAATACCACCATTTAAGAAAGTGTATTTCATCCTAGAAAAGACAACATTCAATTAATAGTAGGGCATTCTGTGGAGAATTCTGTGAAATGCCTCATATCAGCAGCATGTTTTGTCTTTGCTCTTAGGTTTATTGTATGTTGCAGTTGAAAGGGAAATGGCAAGTGGCAGAAAAAAAATAAATGTAACCACTTCAAATCTGTGAAGCATTAAATGGGAAATAAATTGCCATTTATCTTCCTAATTTTTGTTTCATCAAAATGGTTAGGCAGAATGAAAATGAAGTTTTTCATAATTCTTTGTTTGGAGGTGTAGAATGGTGTTCACAAAAAATAAGTCATAACAAATTTGTTTAGAACTTCTACAATGGGCGTGTAGGTCACAGAGTTGAATTCAATATTATTAATTCTTTGTAGAGGGCTGAGGTATAACTAAGGTAAAATGGCTTGTGAAATGTCTCATGGTAAGCACAAGGTCAGTGATAGGGGTGAACAAAATCTGTGTTTGACCCTTCTGCTTCCTGAATTGTCTGTGCTGCTTTGCCATTGTCATGGGGTGCAGGAGCTGTGGGCTTGGCTGGACACTGGGACACACACAGGGGGTTGATGTCTCTGTGTGTTGACAGATATTTCCAGTATATTCCTTTAACAGTAGGCTTAACTAAGTTGCATTGTGTCCTTCATGAAATATGACATCTTTTTTTCAAATTTGTACTTAAAATTGTTTTTGTTTACAGCATGTTTTTTAAAAATGAAGAGTGCTCTGTAAGGAGAACTCAAAATCTCATCTCTTGCCCTTCAGATGGGAATTGTATTAACTTCCCTATTAACTGTTAATTTTAAATTCAGACTGGGAAATGCATTAACTACCCTATTAACTGTTGGATGGGTGTTGGTATCTTTTTCAATCTGACATTGATTAAAGCAATAAAAATGTCATTACTGTTCAGCCTCTTCATTCAGAGGAGAAAATTGATCTGAACCTATCAGAAAAAAAAAAGACTGCTACAGAAAAAAATTTGTGGTGGAGGTCAGAGCATTTGCAAGCATTAAGCAATTTACAGAGAAGGGAATGAGGCTGATATGTGTGCCTCTGTGTAGTGTAGCAAACAAAATAAACACAGTGTTTAAGATACTAAAACCATTCATGAAACTTTTTTCTTTTGAGTTTCACACTAGGACATGGGCAGAGCTCTTACAGACTTCAAATGTTCAGCATTTCGTTTGAAATGTTTGAAACTGTACAGGGCTAAATACATAAAAATCCACATAGGAGGTTCTGGTTCAGTTCTGTGGCAGTTGTCATGCAGAGGATGGAGTGTTCATGGTGTTGTGAAGTGGGACTCCATACAAAACAAAGATTTTTCTTTTTCCAGCTCCTTTCTTGCAGAAATAGCAAATGACGGTGTATGTACAAAAATGCAGAGAGTGGCTTGGAGATTATCAAAACTTAAATCTGTCTTTGTAAATTGAATTCAATACCTCCCCCCCGCTCCCCGCCAATTCCTTTCTGCAACAGTTTTTGGATATTGGAGTAATTTAATTGAAATTGGACATTCTTCCTTGTTACCATCAATGGTAAAAAAGTTTATTTTCTCAACATGTGACTTGGGAACGCTGTGTACAGATTTCCCGAAGTACACAGTGCAGCTTCTATTGATTGATTTCAGTTTCTGCATTGCATTGAAGGTAAAAAATAGCATACCGATACAGAGTGTTTAAAAAGCAGGGTCTGTGTGACCGTTAAAAACCAGGAGTGAGCCTGAGGCTCGCAGGTGCATAGAAGTGGTGGTCAGTGGGCCAGCAGGGGCCTGGCGCTGCGCTGGGTGCCACATGCCCGGAGGGGCAAGCAGCGCTCGCCGGCAGGCTCTTGTTACACAGCCTGGTGTTGCCGTGACACGGCCTGCAGGGCTGCGGGGAGACCGCTGTGATTTAGGAGTGCTGGGTGTGCTCCAGCTTGGCAGCTCCTTCTGGAGTTGAGGCCAGCCTCTGTGGACTTTGGGAAGGCTTTCTTCTCTGGTGCGTTAAACCTAAAGTCAGCGCCTTTCCCTGTAATACTGGTTAGGCTCAGTTGCGGAAGAGTCTGACCCGGATGTTCTGACAGATTCTTTTTCTGTAAAGTTTCAATGACATGCAACAACAGTGCAGCGAGCAGCTTTCAGGTGAACACTAACACTTCTCTTTAATGATTGGATAGGGATCTTGAATAAATATAGTATGGCTGTAATCTGCTTGAATAGTAGTCAGTTTCAATGTGGAAGTTCAAATATTTATCTGTATCCTGGAACTTTGATATACCTTTCATGGATTGTATGACAATCCATGTCTCCCTGTGTTCTGAAGTTGTTTTTTCAAAGAAGGGTTCAAGCTTTAGATCAAGAAGAATATTTTTCAAAGGTTATTTATTCAAAGATCTCCTTCTAAATTTAGTTAAAAAGGCCTATGTCCTTAATTTTGCATCTGGTTCTCTTTGTGTATTCCTTCTGTCATCATTGCGTGCCAGGGTATATAATCTAATTTGATATGGAAATTAAAAGATGCATATTGTTGTTAATACGCTTATTTATCTGCACATTTCTTGCACTAATGTTAAAATTAGGGTTCTAGAAGTGCTTCCTATTTAAATTTAATTTTTAAGGGTGTTGGTTGATGCATGTAATGGGATGAGATGCTTTGAAATTATTTGATTCCAAAAAGTTTTAAAAATAGGAACGTAAGAGCATTTCTCAATATTATTCAAAAATAAGTACAAAAGTTCTGGATTAGCCTGTTTTGATTAGATTGGCATAACCATAGTAATAATACTTTCAGACTGTCAGACTATCAGATTAGGGACAGGAGTCCTAAATGCATTTGAGTGCAGAACTTTGCTCGGTGATTTACTTCTCATACAGCCACACTTGCAAGTTTATTATATTATTATAATAATATAGAATTATTAAATTGAAAAGATGATGTAGGAAAGCACAGCCTGCCCCACGGGGCAGCAGGAGAACAGCACACAGCCCCCACACGCACACTGTGGAAAGTCAAAGTTGCTCTTTGCAGTAGACAAGCTGTAGCATTACAGGTACCTACAGCTGTCAAATATTTGGCATTTGAAGAGATAACATAGTAATGAAATGATAATTGATCCAGTGACTGATGTTTTCAGTATGTCTCCCATGGGATGTTTCTATGACTATAAAAAAGCCTTGGTGCTCATTACACAGCATGCTGCCTCTGAGCTGTTCCTGAGATATTTACTAAAGGAAAGGAAAAAAAAGATGAAGTTTGTGCAGAATTCAGGACTTCCTAAGTGGGAGTGTGCAGTTTTTGTCCAATTCTGGATTCTCCAACAACGTAATTCATAGTCATTTATGAGTCACATACGTGTAAGTAAATACAAGAACATTCATTTAGTTGTAAAAACATAATATGGGCTAGACATGTTTCTGGTGAATTGAACAATTAGTATTAAGGGGGGGAATGGGGACAAGGAGAAATTATATTTAGCAAAAAGCAGATTTTTAAAAATGTGACAAAGACACCCAGTGTTGAGCACTGCAATCACCTGAGCAGAACTACAGGATGGAGCAGGTTGGTGGTTGTTGGTGCCTGTGGCCCAGCAGTCTGCCTTTGCTGCTCTCCAGGCAGGGGTTTCGTTCACGCTCTCAGTGTGAAATGGGTTGGTATTGATTGTATCTGCTCTTGAGGGCTTAGAACTCAGCACCTGACTGCAGTTCTAGCTACGGTTACAGTTAGGTTACTGTAACTCGGGCCACAGAGGCAACTTTTACAGTGCTCTGAATGTGGGTGGTTTCATCCTGTAGATTTGAGTCCCAGAACAGTTCCTGAAAGCTTGCCTGCTGTTACTCCTCAGGAGTAGAATTACTAAGAAAATGGAGGTTTCAGCAGAGATAAAAAGTACGGCCTGACATGTAGTAGGATCTGGTGAATTCTCCTCCTGGGAAAATGTGAAGAGGAAGTATCATTACAGCGCTGCTTGCTCTAGAACGGGGGGCATGAAGTATAGGACTATTCGTTGTCGTATTTAACACAAGTTCCGTAGGAAGATAAAAATGAAAAGTCTATTTTTAATTATGTATTAACAAATGATCTTTTAGATGCTTAAATTGTGCTTATAGCTTATACTCACATAAGCTTATACTCAGTGACATTAAAAAGTTTCAAAATCCACGTCTGCATTGATTTGTAAATACTTGTTACATAAACAAACAATTTTTATTTCACAAATTTAATTGTGTAGTCAAGTCTTAACTATGTGTGTTTTAAAATCCAGTAGTGGGTTTTGATATTAGATGCAGGAAAAGAGAAGCAAGGTATTTCATTTTCTTGGCCTCCTCATTTTCACATATGAAGCTTGTTTAAATCCTTTGGGAAGAAAGAATAAATTTAACCCAGTTTTTGTGAGGTACTTATGTAAATAAAATTGTTTTGCTTGACTTCAAAGCCTGAGAGGACTTCTTAAACCCCTCATTTTTGTCTACATTTTTTAGATATATATTAGTTATGTTTATGCTTAAGGAATGGTGTAAGTGATGATAGAAACTTCTTTGATCTGCCTAGATTTAAAAACAAACTAGATAATTTGGAACTTGAAATAGAATGTAAAGTAAAAAGATAAAAAAGGACTGTTTGAGTATCTTCATTTCAGAGAATAATTTTTTTTTCTGTTTCCATTTTAGGAAGTCTTATTTTGCTTCTGTTGCTAGGTTCCCCAAAAAGATTTCAAAACCTTTCTCCTGCAGCCTAGCTGTAGGAAATAATAATCCTTTACAATTTTTTTTTTAATATTTAAAGATCTTTGAAAAGATGGTAAATGCCAGTCTGCCGTTTGCCTTCCTTCTGTATGCACATGAGGTCCAGTAAATAGGTACTCACTCAAGAGTGTTCTGCAGCAAGTCTTTTATGGCTGGATCCATATCTGGAAGTGAAGGGCTAGAAACTGAAGTATGCTAAATGTCCTTGTGGTCATTTTTTTGGAATTTAATTCTTTCAGTATTTGTATGAATGTCACTTACCCCAGTTGGAGCCAGAAGACGTAGGATATGCATTTGCTTACATCTACAGTAATCATTAGCTTAACTTGATGTAACCTTTGGACAAAATATAATTTTGTATTATCACCAGGTCACTGGGATGAAGTCACTTGCTTATCAGGATTAAGATGAACATTAGGAGCAGTGGAAAATTACTTGCCCTGTACTTGTTCTGTTCACTATGGCTGCCATATGTTCTGTTCACTAAGTCATTTCTGAAAGCCAGTAAATATAGTTACATGTTGTTTTGTATGTTTTGAGGGGTTGTTCTTTTTGTACAGCACTGGCTTTTCATTTCAGAATCATCATTTCCATAACTAGGGACTCTAATCGGTATATTTGCTAAAAATATTAAGTGTTTAAAAATTACTTTCCTTGTTTTACAGAACACTTCACCTGCATTATAAAAGTGCTGTTCACTTTATTATATACTCAAGCCTTGGCAGCACTTTCTGTTAAATGCAGTGCTGAAGATAGGATGGCATGGAAAGAATCAGGAGCTCTCAAAAAGGTCGGTTAGTTTATTAAAACATTGATGAAATTATTCTTAAGTTTGTTTCTGATAGGAATGTAACAGATACTTCCGTTTTCATGTAATAATTTGCTTCTGCTTCACAGAAATCCAGTATTTTGTTTCTGTGTGTGCAATTTCTGCATGTTTTGGTACATGATGAGACTTAAAAATTTCGTAATTACTAAGTAGTTCCAAAGCTGAGTTTCAGATTTGAGTCTGTGTCTTTAAGTTTCAGTCTCTGCTTTGTTGCAGTGATTGTAATTAGTAAATGCAGCTGTCCTTCCTGTGAAATTGCAGCCTTCATAGATAAACCACGGGCATTGATCTGATGCATTTCTTTACAGGAAAAGCAGGCAACCTTGTTGAAGAAAAAAAACCCTCTTGACTTTTCCAACTTGCTTGTGCTATTTGTGGCCAGCTATATAAATTTCTCTCACTATGTGGTCTAGAGTGCTCATGTGATGAAGAGACAGAGAAGGAAATTTGTCACTATTGTTTCCTTGCCTTTTGGTAGTATTTACAATAAAGTGACAATGCATCTTTCTATTTCAGTTCAGCTGATTGAATGCCAGTTGCCACCAAAGACAAAGTTCCCTGCACTAGCACCAGCATTCATTTAATCCTTCAGTTAACTTTCTACTCCACAGATTGACTTTCCCAGAAGGTCAGAAGAATGCCTGTGTCAGACCAAAGGAAAAAGGTGTTGGGACCAGGAGAAGAAATGGGTATTACCCCTTTATACAACAGCTGGGCCTTAGATGTAAAATGAAATGCACACTGAGGAGCACGGCCTACCTTTTCACATGTAACTTAAATTTGTTGTACTGCTCACTCAGAATTCCAAGGTCTTAAGGACAAATTATCTGCTGGCCTGCTACGATGAGATTTTTTTTTTTCATTGGGATCACTGGACAGTACTTAATTTTGTTAGCTCCCTATCCACCACTTCTTTCAATATATTGTCATTTTCTTAGAAATACAAAGACATTTTCTTGAGGTTGTTGCTAGTGATAACCTTTTTTTCATGGTTTACTTAAGTGATTTTCAAGTGATGCAGTATTTTGCACTTTAAAGCATTGAGGACCGGCCAGTGGTGATTGCACAGCTCCCTGTTCCTCTCTCCCAGCCGTTTGGCTGCCCTTCTCTTCTTGAGCCTATCCCTCATCCTCATGCATGAGGGAAGCTGGGTTTTAATTTAGAAATCCAAGTTCTTTCTTTAAAGTTTCTTTAAGCCCCAGTGGTTAAAACATATGGTTCATGTTGGCTTTTTCTTCTCTGCTTGTAAGATTGACATTTTAATCCTGCAATGACTACACAGATCACACCTCACTTAACTTTTGTCCGTGGATAATGCCAAGTGAATCTGTTTCAGTTTGGTATTCCAGACGTTAAACACGGGCTGAAGACTTTGCTGTATGTTTATGCCAAATGATCAAACAACACGAAGAGTTTCATTTCTCAGCAGGGCTGAGGTGGATACTGTATTTTTGAAACTCAAATTCACTTTGATTATCTTTGCAAGGTGTGTTACGGTGTCATAGGAAGCACAC